>RWGY01000005.1:8403582-8608675 GCA_007726485.1 Eragrostis curvula
CCTGACCATGGACGCCAACAGAAGCAGGTGAAGACAGGAGTCCTTGAGAACGTTGGCTGCTCCGTGTGTACATTCGAACGACGATCGTTTCTTTTTGCTTCTGTATCTGGGTATGCACGTGAATTAGTAGTTGCTGGGTTCGCGGTTCGCATCTAATTCGTGCTCTCATTTCTCAAAACACGAATTCCGGCATAAGGAAGCCTGAATTCCAAGCCGTCCATGACCTCAAAGCTGTAAATTCAGTCTAAGGTTCAATTTTGAAACACGATTTCCAAGCTTGAAGAAAATTCTGACGTCACACAATATACATACATATACCAACCACTTCACTCCAAGCCTTAAACTGGTGGAAAAGATGCGCAATTCACTTAACTCCAAACATTCCCCCTCACGTGCATGTGAATTTGAAGTGGGCTGCAATTTATAATAATATGCGCCATCAGAATGTTGAATCACAACACGGCGAGATCTGCACACTTACGTGTTTGATTTCATCGAACTTATCCATTCCCCACCATTTAAAGTGGTTGACTTGTGGACCCCAAAAATATACATGTGCCACTAATACGAATAAAGGCCAATATATCTATAGAGCAAAAATTCCACTGGAACGTGAGCAAACGGGACAGTAGTGTGCTCTCTGGCTCCATATGGTTCGGGGCATTGGGAATCTCTTATTAAACGAGGGCGGCTGACGTTTCAATCTTTGATTGAGCATAGCAATCATGCGTGCCGGCACTCAAGTAGATCTCCCCGTATCCTTTCTTTCCAACTATTTCTCGCTCCATATCACTTATCCGCCCATCCCAACACGAAGAGAACCTACCCTGTGCCAGTTGCACTCTGCTCCATCGTGGGTAGTTCGGCTGAATGTAGGCGTCGGCCCTTGTCTTATTTGACTGCGACTGGCTCAAGGCACAAAACTGCCCCTGCGATCCGAGCAGGAACTCTGACACCAATTAAGCACAAGGTGTGCTTGACAGGCGAAAGTTGTTCAGCAGGTGAAATTGAGAGTCAGCTTGTTCTTTACGCTCCCGGTTAATCTATTTCTCCAGGCATCCATTCGCTTGTTATCTCGCAAATTTGAACTTTATCACGCAAATTAAGCCTGAAGAGTTATACTTAAACAAATACAATGAGGGCCTGCATGTGCCGGCCTCTCTAGTGGTGGCCTGCTCTGTCTCACCGAAGGGTGGGATGACGCTAGCTCCGAAGCCGTTCTTGAGGCACGAAGCAGTGGCGGTCGTAATGGCGCAAGCGTTGCCCGCCGCCGGAAACACAGCACCAATGATGGGGGGGTTATAGAAGCGGTAGATCTTTGTGCCCGCCTCACCACCAGAGCGGGGCTTGACAGCTCGGCGTGTGCCCCACCCGAACACTTCAGAAAGTGAACGGCGGGCTTCACGCCTTGCCACACCTCGTAAGGCATCATCCCTCTCAACAGCTCGCGTTGGGGGTCCGGTTGAGTAGGAACGCAGCCGTGTGCATGGCTTCGCCCCAAAACACCGCCGTCATGTTCTGGCCTTCATCACGCTGTGCGCCATGGCCATCACGGTCTGGTTGCGTCATATTGACGAGCTATGTGAGGCGTGTCATCAGTAAGTATCATGGTGTGGACCGTACGTCTTCGTACCATGCCACGATCCCCGTTATCAGCATCGTCTCATCGTTTGGTGCCAGGTGCGCCTGCTCCGTCTTCTTCTTAAGACGTGCGTGCTCTTCGCCACGCCAGCATACTACCACACGGCGTGCACACGGCGTGCCACAAGGACTCTGGGCTCTCGCCCTGCTGTGACTCAACTGCTCAAAGCAAACAACTAACCAACTGCAGAACGGAAAAATGACGGACTAAGACGCAGCCGAGTTAACTAACATGCGTTTTTCCACACAGGTATATAGAATATATGCTCCCTGGTCCTCCTCTGTACGTAGAAGCGCCAGCTCAGGAAGTTTAACTCATGTTGGACTGATTATTTCAATTCATTTCATAATTTTGGCACTGCGCTAGGTGAAAAAAAAAAAGGACTACTAAGATGAATGATCTCTGTTGTATTGCCGTACAGTTATTTGGAGATTGAGCAAACCATCCATGCACTTATCCTGTAGGTTTGGTAGTGAAATCAATCATGCATCATACTGAAATTTCTCCACATAAGCTTTAAGATTTTGCATTGTGCCACAGTACGGGATATCGAAACTGGATACACTATATTGATTTCTACATGAATGGTTTGTTTGTTGTACTTGAATTTATGGTTGGTTGGTGAAACACGTAACAACTGTATTAGCGTGTGACTGTGTGGACACTGGACACAGATGTATAAAACCTTAGCTCCCTCCCTCCTGTGTTATGAATAGCTCAAAATGTTGTGAGACATAACACTGGCAGCGGAGAAATGGATGTGCATGCAGCTGGTCCCACTTTCTGTACCTGATCAGTGCCAAATGATTGCGGAAGGAATGGGATGCACCAGGAGTTTCAGCGATGATACTGATAGATGGCTTGGGTGTCATGCTTCTCCTTGCTTGCAGGGGATGAGTTCGCGGCCGTAACATACACTGCCAGGTGTACATGTTGGTGCCGCTCATCCACCAATGCAGCCTCGACACCGACAACTGAAGATGGCTATTACGAGCCCGGCATTGTGAAGATCGCTCCCCAGTTGTGTTATTGATACCCTGTTCCTGCAGACCGTGGCAGAGCGATGTCCATGACGCAGCCGGAGTGATGTAGCGAATATCAGCAAACACACTGCTGTCTATTCTTTCAGGTCAGTGTCGAACTTGAGTAACTATGCCGTGGCACAGCAATGTCCGCTGAAAAGACACATATCTATCTAATCTAATATCTTTACTCCTTATTATTTGCCTTCCGAGTTCACTCCCGTGGGACGTGCGTCGCCTTCCCCCACAAAAAATTTGGTGCCGACAGGTGGGCCCCGCCTGGTGCCCCTCGTTCCCAAATCCCACGCCCGGCCTCTCTCCTGTGCCTTTTTCCTTCCGCTCCGCCGCAGCCATACCTCCCGCTGTCCAACCCTAACTCGCGCAGCCAATTGAGACACCCAGCTCGGCGCTCGACAGCAATTGGTGACCTCCGCGGCGTCGGTTGGCGCGCCCATTGGGATCTACGACGCCACCCCCGCCGCCGTCGCATGGGGAGGGGAGGCGTTCCGGACGGACGCCGTAGTCAACGCGCAGCCCATGTCCACGGTCGCCTTTCCGAACATGGACGTGCCCCGAGCAGAGTCCAAGTTGGAAATCCAGGTGAGCCAGCCAGCTCGTTCATCACGTCGCTGCAGGGTTGCTTGACTTCTCTTAATTTCCTCGTCTACAAATCGATCACGGGCTCATCATTGGCCATGTGTGTTTGGTTGCAGGCACACGAAGACGCCCCGGCGGAAGAAGCGGCGCCGTCGTCAGACAGCTTCGGCCACGACGACGCCAGGCCAAACGACAAGGTGAGAGATAGATGGAGCCCGATTGGCAAAGAAGTGGCTCTGCGACGGCTCGCGCAGAACAGAGAGGCAGCTCGGAAAAGCCGGTTACAGAAGAAGGTGAGCGAGGCGACCATTGCAAGACAAACAAAATCTTCGTTTGCTTTTCTGAGTTCTCACCATGATGGTTATGAAAGAAGCAGGAGCTCACCTGGGAGTCGAGCCGGATGAAGCTGGCGCAGATGGAGCAGGACCTCACCCGGGTCCGGCGCCAGCCGGTACAGCTACAGAGATTAGCAGTTCAGCCAATGGATGCGCGTGTTGGTGAGCAGTTCCGATTCATTGCTAATCGCAGCTGCCGTTGCTGATTCCTGCAGGGCGTGTTCGTCAGTGGGAGAACAGGAGAATCCGCTATGGGGCTACCACCACCTGTCGCTGATCCACGTCAGTCTACGCTGATCCAGGTCAGTCTACTGATACACCATACATGCTTGGATTCGCTTGCGCTGGCCGAGATCGCTGTTATGATTCCGTACGAATTAGTTGATATTTCGATTGGAAATTCTGAACTCTTCTTCCCCTGCTTTTGCTCTGTTTCGTTCCGCCCTCCCCACAGGCGCCGCCGCGTTCGAGCTTACCACCGCAAAGCGCTGCCCCGCCTTTGCGTCCCAGTTCCACTTGGCCGCTGCCTGATCGAGTCTCCGACAACGGTACGGGCCAGTTTGATCCCTGAGACGAACCTTTTATTCCCTACCCGTCATTAGCGATAGCCCTCGTACGCCAGTACGCCACTCTGGAAATTTCCCACCTTTGCTACCAGCTCTACAAACCAAGATTCTGATAGAGGACTGACAGAGCGGTAGTTTTATGGTGGATGAGATCGTATCTAGCTTACTGAAATAAAGAGGAAAAAAAGGCTTGAAAGTATGTTCTTTAGCTAATAAAGTGTATCTGATAGTGCTTCTCAAAATTTTGGGTTCCGGAGTCTCTTCTTTAGCAAAGTTGTATTACTGATATCTTGCTACCCCCGTAGGTGTCACTGCAATGAACACAAAATAAAAGATTCGGGAGTATGTTCTTTAGCTAAGCGTAACTTTTTTGGATAGATTTACTAATTGCTTCTCAAAATTTTGGCCTCGGGGGTCTCTGCTGTAGCAAAGTTGTATCACTAAAATATAGGATAGATTGTGAATGGCTCGTAACTCATGAGGGAATTCACCTGTTTGGAGCAGCTGTTGTAGCCGCGCTGCCATTTCTCTTTTATTTTCTAATACATCTACAGAAATCAAGGTAGTTTTCTGACATACAGAGATTTCTCAACCAATTCAATCGTAACCTGAATGTCAAACTTTGTTTTCTTGTTCGCATGTGGTGTGGACACCTCGGAAACCCAGGTGTGTGTGGATGCAAAATGTGCTCCTCTCTATCAGGCTTTTGGATGTTTGAAATGAAGCTTTATAAGTTTCCTTTTCTTGATATTAGCATGCCAACCATTCAACATTGGTTCGTTTTGGTACATATGGCCAACCTGATATGAGTTTTCTTAAACTTGATTTAAGAAAGGGATAGAAAACATTTTGCAAGCTAAAGGACTTGGATTGCACAATCTTTGAAAGACTTTATAGGCTTGTAGTGTGCTTTTGTCCTTTTCAATTTGTTTACGGCATTTCGTCTTTTTTGTTATTCGCCTTGCGTTAGATCATGAAGTTGAAGAAAAATGATGAGCTGCTTATCCCATTTGCAGACTTTCTCCTTCAGGTGGATGCTGAAGGAAGCCTTCAGACATCTCTCACGTATCCCTGTCAGTAACTTTTATTGGCATGACGGTTCTTTGATGGAAGCCTTTGCTGCTGATAACATTTGCATGTGAAGGAGATCACTGAACGCCACTCAAGAGAAGTGTCACGATGGACACTTAATGTGCTCCTATCTTTGCACGAGGTCAGCACTCGAACTTTTGATGTGCATCAATTTGTAACCTGGAACTGGAATATAATTTTTATATATGTTTTATCAAGTCTTTTCTGTTTGATTGATCTGTATCTGTATTGGTTTAGAATTTCAAAGTAGTGATGTAAGAAATGCATCTTGATCTTATTGTTGATTTCATCTTTTTTCTGAGATACATGCTTGATGCAGTTTGGTTTTTTGGTCTAGGATGGACTGAAAATACTTTGCAACTTGATCATATCTGAACTACATGACAAATTAGAATGCTGTTTATACTCTGTAACAAAGGAACAATGAAGTGAAGAGGTTGTGATCAGTTTTACTTTTACCTGTGACAAGGATAAAGGGGATACAAAAAGAAGGTAAAGGGAATCTTCTTGAGCTGTTGAGACCTCTTTTAAGAGATGTTCGATAATGAAAAAAAAACTATTATGGGGATGGAAAATATTTGCCTTCACTCTATCTCTTGTCCATCTCATGGCTGCTTTGATTTCCCAAAATATTAGCAGGACAATTTAATCTTTTATTGACGGAGCTGCCCTTACTCATCGATCATTGCCCTTACTGCCGTGGATGAGCCCTATTTGCAGTGGTGTTGATGGAGCACTATTGATGGAACCATTGCAGAAGATTGAAGTGAGGTATGGCCGTTTGAAAAACAAAAGTATTTTCCTATTGGACGAGGAATTGTGTCATGTGTGAGGATGTTTCAAATATGAATCAACAGTTGTGAATCCGTAGCTCATTGTTTTAAAGATGTAATTTCACATATTTTTTAATATTATATATAGTCTACTTCTCTCTTTAAATTAACATTGTGAATAGGCAGCTCATTGTTTTAAAAATGTCATCTGTGGCAACGCTAGATGAATATCATGTCACATTGGAATAACCGATTCTATTACATGGTCAGCGCGTCGAACTGAGAGCCAACAATTTACAGAATCATAAAGTTTCATACAAATACAATATGATTGTATGAGTAATATTAAGGAAGAAGTTCATTTTACTACCCTCAAGTATTCATGTAGTTCACTTAACCCTCTAAACTAATCTTTGGTTTAATTTACTACCTTGGACTATCTAGATTGGCTCAATTCACCCCCTCGTGAATTTTTACTTTTTTATTTCTCTTTGTATGGGTTATATTTGAAGCTCAAATTTTGTAGGAAGGTAGATGACATATCCTCTATGCTAGAAAAATTGTTTCATATTTTTTTAGAAATATTTTCTTGCATTATTCTATCTTATATGTCAAATTTGTATTGCATACTTTCCGCATAGAAAAAAAATTTAAATTTTTTTAAACAATTTTCTAACATAAGGCATGTTTTAACCTATAATCTTACAAAAGTTTACACTCGAACATGATGTGTACCTAGAGATACAAAAAAGAAAAAAATCATGAGGGAGTGAATTGAACCAATCTAAATAGTTAAAGGGAGTAAAATGAACCAACAATTAGTTTAGGGGGTTAAGTGAACTACATGGATACTTGAGGGTAGTAAAATGGACTTCTTCCTATTAAGTTTATTAAAACGATATAGAGAGATTTTTTCTGGCCAGCCCGTGACAACACATGGTTTTTTCTAGCTAGCCCGTAGCAACGCACGGGCACTTTTGCTAGTACTAATATAAGTTTGTAATGCGTGGCATGTTTGCCGTTTTGGGTCTGCCTCCGTTGAACCGTAGGATATGGTCGATGCAGGATCTGCTACCGTAAGATTTAGTCGTCTGCCCGTGTCGCCTCCGACTTTAACTCCAATTCACTCTCCCCGGAAACTTGGTCTGAGTAACGCGTGCGTCCGCGGATCTTGCGTTGCGTGTGCCAGTACGCCCCCAAATCCTCAATCCGTGAAGCCCCAATCACGCCCACGATCGCAAAACATCCAATGCCTTCCGCCGTGGTCGCCTCTGGCAAAGTGCCCCCGGTACGTCGCATCCATCGAGGAATCCCGCTCTGCATGGCTAGGCGATCATGTGTGTTGACCCCAAGAGCATGACGCCGGTGAAGACTGCCTCGACCCGCTTGTGGATGCGTTCCGCTGATCTCCTCTGCCACCGACCAAGCCAGCCCTGTGCTTCGTCACGCTCGCCGCGTTACTCAGACCAAGTTTCCAATCGAAGCGCTGGGTCTCTTCCGCAGCTGCAGTTCGAGGAGTTTTTAATAACCAACGTTGCTTGCTATTGCTGCATGCATGATCTAATACATTTTGTTACGTTTACAAAACAAGACAGAAGAGCATGTTGTCTCCCTTGAGGGAAAAAAATCTCTCTTCTACGATTCCTGTTTTTACTACCAATGCACGAATTTTATCAAGTCCATTAGTGTACCATGTGTGTCTTCCTTGCTTATGTTCTTTCAGTTACAATATCATTTTTCAGTCCGGGTCAAGTAGCTCTGCAGATTGATATTTTTTTTTCTGAGAAGGGAAAGATCTTATTAGCCCAGAGAACAAGCAACCTGATTTTGCTGCTGAGAGATAATTGAGAATTTTAACCCAGAGAACAAGGTGGCGATGGGTTGGCTGACTGCATTATGGTGAGAATAATCGACTGGGAAACAACGTGGACGAAGGCATGTACATTATTGCTGCAGAGGAAAGAACTGATTAATGAGAGAAGTTGTGGACGATCAAATCCTTTAGACTTGTAATGAAGAAAGACTCATGCATGCTTAATTTATTTAAGTTGGATGCCATTGTACCTGTTGAAACACACCTAACAAATCCTGTAGACGTGTAATGAAGAAGGCAAAAAACATGCTTGACTGACACGATTAAATGCCATTGTACGTTTTGAAACACACCTAACTGACATGATTTGTCATGGCAGTACATGGTTGCAAAGGGTCTATCTATAGTACCTATGTATTTATCTATTTTCATTTGCATCATACATGTCATAAGGTGTAAAACTTGGGATATGGTAGCAGCTTACATATTTTAAATGCTTGTTTCAGTTTGTCTTTCGTTGGGACAATTTGAGTCATTACAAGATGGTTGGTATTTCGAAAATAACATTTTGCTGTGTTTTACATATTCAATTATCTCACTGGTTTAGAAAATGTGTAATCTGGGCGCCCGTTGCAACGCACGGGCATATTACTATAAGTGAATAATCACGCTACCCATATAAGAAGTTACGTTCGAGGACACCATGGCACAAAGAACATATAAGATGTAATATGTTTCATTGCGTATGCTATTCACCATGTATCCCTATATAAGAGCTCGGTTTAAGTTTCTTTTTATGTATAGGTGTTCTTGTCTGCTCAATTTCCAATGTCCTATTTGCATACATGAACACTAGAAAGACGGGAAACTGCGTGCTATATTGGCGAAGAAAATAACGTGGGCGTGCGGTAGTGTGTCCAACCATGAAAATCATGTACTACGTTTCACATAAACACGTCACAATCAATTTTTCCATGGTAAATAAACCGTGTCACCACAACTAACATGGTATGATTTTTCCATTGCAAAATCCTAACAATGTTGGAAACAAATCTTCCTAAATTATATGGATGATCCATTACACCCTAGAAGGTATGCACACACTCCGTTGCTTTATATGAGTGCTAACTTTGTTTCCTACTGGAGTGAAATAAAGCATTGAGTTGTGAACTTGTGGCGCCATTCATATCCTTTCAACCCAACTAATAAGTAAGTGAAGGACCGAGAAGGCGACTGTAGCGTCCCGCCTCCTCGAGGCCGGGCCCGCACGCCTGGAATCAAGACTATCCTCACAAACCAACACATGTCTTTTCTGCGCACTTTGTCCTCACTCATGCGCACCCGGAAAGGACTTCCCGATCGGTCACCCATCCCGAAATTGCTCCAGGCTAAGCACGCTTAACCTCGGAGTTCTTTCGAAATGAGCTTCCGGAAAAGAAGTTGCAACTTGTTGACATGAGTATTCTATCAATCCTATTAAGCCTTGGGCCAGGATGTTACATACTCACCCCCTTAGAAGACCGACGTCCTCGTCGGTCAACCCCAATCCAGGAACGTCCCCTCTTGGCCACGTCCGTGCGTCCAGTGCCAGCGCATGTGCCATGCTGTGTGACCACTCTGGGCCCACACCAGCCATGCGCACCATGCCTGCGCAACTGCGCCCACACGCGCCCGTGAAACCGCGAGGGTCGGCTCTGATACCACTTGTAGCGTCCCGCCTCCTCGAGGCCGGGCCCGCACGCCTGGCAGCTCTATAGGAATCAAGCCTATCCTCACAAACCAACACATGTCTTTTCTGCGCACTTTGTCCTCACTCATGCGCACCCGGAAAGGACTTCCCGGTCGGTCACCCATCCCGAAATTGCTCCAGGCCAAGCACGCTTAACCTCGGAGTTCTTTCGAAATGAGCTTCCGGAAAAGAAGTTGCAACTTGTTGACATGAGTATTCTATCAATCCTATTAAGCCTTGGGACAGGATGTTACAGCGACCAGAGGGGGGGGGGAGGGGGGGTGAATGGGAGCCGATAAAAATTCTTCAATAGAACTTGGCCTATGTCCCAATTACAACCCAACACACCTCTCTTTCAACCATCAAGACCACACACATCAATTAGAGATGATGTGCTAATCCTAGGAGTGGTTAAGAAGTGGTACAAGCAAATGCGGAAGCAAATGGGCAAAGCACGATCAAAAGAGAAAGTACCAAACTTCAGACCTTGTCGGATGTTCCGGACCTCTCTTGGATGTTCCGATGAGAAGTTTCTGTAACTTCACGGATGTTCCGACATATCTCGGATGTTCCGGTGAGCCATTCACGGATGTTCCGACAAGTCTCGGATGTTCCGACAAAAACAATCTGTCAATTCACGGAAGTTCCGTCAAGTGTCGGAACTTGTGTCGGAACTTCCTCCAGCTACAGGACAGCTCGGGGAAACTCAAGAACGGGAGCTCAAAAACTCAAAATCCAACCAAATTACCTCCAAACTTCACGAAATTTGAACCGTAGCTTCACCTTGAGATGGAGAACATCATCCAAAAGGATTCATACCAAGAACCCCACAAAATAACCACGAATTTTGAATTTCACCGGATGAAATAGGGTTTGGAAGATATTCACCAATTCACGAAATCAAAGGTGCTCGTGCCATGGTTTTGGTCAAGGACCTACCAAGGATTGTTCTAGCACATCATAGCACCAAGATCCCCCAAGAAATCCATCCCAAAACGCAACGCACACGGCAAATCGAAAATCACTCAAAAATAGCTCCGAAAATGGGGAAAATAACAAATTTGGGATTCAAGATGAGGAAAACACTTCGAGGACGAATTGATACTTGGTATTGCTCAAAGATGTATGTGTCAAGCCACTCCGAAGCATACACAAACTAAGGATGACAAAAAGCTCAATCAAAGAGCCATCTCCTCTCTTCTCCCCTCTCTTTTTCTCTCCTCTCTCAAGCCCTCCCTCACAAACACAAGTGAGAGGCTCAAGGGAGGGCAGCCAGCCAGCCCCCTCACCTTAGCTCTTGGACATTTCCACATCTCAGAAATGCCCCTCACACTACAACACACCCATACAACACATAAGGGCGTTTTCGTCCAACTTTTTCTCCATCACCCGAACGCCGTCGGGACCTTCACAACTTAGCTTCACCTCGAATCTACCTTCGCGATGGTGCCACTTGCACCACCATCCGCCACCGCCGGTTTTGAGGCCCAAACCGGGAAACCGTCCGCCGCCGGTTTTGAGGCCCAAACCGGGAAACCGTCTGCCACCGGTTTTGAGGCACAAACCGGGAAACCACCCGCCACCGATTTTGAGACACAAACCGGGAAACCACCCATCACCGGTTTTGAGGCTAAACCGGGAAACCGTTGACCACCGGTTTTGAGGCCAAACCGGGAAACCATCTCGATGTTGACACGTGTCACCTCGTCCCGCGAACCTCATCGCCATCAAGTCTCCTCGGTCCCAGCCCGTCGGGACCCTTCACTTGCACCGGCCTCCCGTTCACCTTGACCCTGGTCAACACGCCGTCTTAATCACATCTAAGGTTTTGAGGCCAAACCGCGAAACCATCCGTGCTTCTTGTCCTCTTCACGTGTACGGTGTGAATCACCCTTGACCTCACCCGGCCTCTCGATCGTCCGGCCCCAAGCCCCCGCTTGGTCTCGATCCTCCTACCGTTGACCACTAAGTTGACTCCATTGACCTACACATCATGAGACAAGAAAACACATTTCCTTCTCCTCCATCTTCACTAACACCTTCATCAACTCTTGGTTAGTCAAAAAGCGACACTCAAAGTTGCCAAAATGAACAAGCTAAAGCGATCTCAAAATCCGCATTTCAACTCAACACCAAGTCAATTACTTATCACAATCATCAAGCCATGGCACATCTCAACATGGCTTCTCAATCTCCCCCTTGATGAGTATATTGACACAAAGCAAATCTCATGCAATCCACTATCAAGTACTCATCACAAAGCTAAGCCATGGTACATCTCAACATGACTTATCAATCTCCCCCTTGATGAGTATCTTGACAAAAACCAAATCTTATGCAATTCCCATAACCTTGCATATTACAATTAAGCTCAACAAAGAAATAACCAATGTCAATTACTCACCACAAAGCTAAGCCATGGCACATATTAACATGGCTTCTCAATCTCCCCCTTGATGAGTACATTGACAACACCAAATGCACAAGAATTTGGACTTGAAATGCGAATCCAATGAAGCCCAACTAAAATGGCCAAAAACCAATAAAGAGTCGAAATTGGCCACTTAGCACAAAAGCCAAGAGTTGGCAAGAAAGCGACTCATGGTCCATAAACTAGAGTAATTGTTCATCATGACCATTTCATCGCAAAGAACACAAGAGACTTGAGAAAATCTCAAATACACATGAATACTCCCCTCAAGTTATGAATGAATGCTCCCCCTCAAGTTATGATTGTATCTCTCATGCAGTGCATATGCTACTCAATTTCTCACATTTGTGTACTATCCTTGAAATCTCTCCCCCTTTGGCAATGAACTCATCAAGAATACAAGAGAGCCAAAAATGCAATGCATGAGGATGGAAACTTATTGAGCTTCAACAATTATACCAGCGAGCATTTATCATTGCTAGTAATCAAACAAGCCTTGAGGTGTAAAAGCATGAGCTCACAATCGCACAAAGGCCGTAATAGAGAGCATGACACAAAGGCAAAGAGCTAGACAAGCTAAGCAAGAAGATTGAATTGATCAGGATAGATTCAAATTTGCTATATCACGATAAAAGTTGCCACCACATGTATAATTACCGCTAGCCAAGGCAAAACAAGCATTAAGTGAATCTATG
Source organism: Eragrostis curvula (assembly GCA_007726485.1). Taxonomy (NCBI): domain Eukaryota; kingdom Viridiplantae; phylum Streptophyta; class Magnoliopsida; order Poales; family Poaceae; genus Eragrostis; species Eragrostis curvula. The sequence goes on from RWGY01000005.1 coordinate 8,416,278, forward strand.
GAAAACTAGCTAGTCTCAATCTCAATTCAAGCAACAAGCATTTGAAAAGATGTGCTTTGACAAACGCTCACATATGCAACAAAGACTCAATTTGATCAAGTGAGTAAACAACAAAAGGGATAATGATTTAGGAACAAAAACATTTACTCATGTTATATGTTTATCCTCAAGTAACCTTTTATCCATGCTGAGGGTCGCACGACTGGGTACGGCAAACACCCCGAGGCATCAAGGCACCGTATTGGATATTATCCTCAAGTAACCTCTTATCCATACAGAGGGTTACACGACTGGTTACGGCAAACACCCTGAGGCATCAAGGCACCATTTTGGATTTAGCATTAAGAACAAAGATCAAATTGATTTTAGCAATTTAAGCACAAGAGCAAAAGAGTATGCCTTTTGGCAAAAGGAACACAGTTCCCTCAAAGTCCCATCATGAGCTAAACATTTGTAAAGTTCACCCCCCAAACACAAGTTGCTGAAGCCAAGACATTTTCTATGCTAGCCTTAACACAAGTCTTGACAAAGATATAAGCAATTATACACATGGTGAGCAAGACATTGGTATGCATAGATCATAAGATTCACAAATTGCCAATTTTCATCTTTGAGTTTAGCAAGCTTGCTCAAAGTGAAACTATGCCAAGCCATCTAGAAAAGCCTAAGTTTGTAGAGTTTGCTACTCACAATCACACAACATGGCTAAAGCTCAACCATAGCAACAAGAAATACAAGATGGCATAGGAGATGAAGCTCATCATCTACAAAGCATATATTCCATGATGAGATGCAATGATGAAAAGAAAGACACAAGCCATCTCAACATTCCAAAGCAAAAGGCAAGCTCCAACTCTCAATTAAAATCACAACTCCCCCTCAAACCAAGCCAATCTCCCCCTCAATAAAACAACTCTAGAACCAATTGAAAAGAGGACAAGGAGACATTAGTCAAGGCAATCAATACACAACCAAAGAAGGGGAATACAAATAGCAATAAGGAGCATACATCACATGAGAGCAAGCACATGAGAATTATTTGCAAAACATGAGAAGATAGATACACCATAGATCACACAAGATACATAAAAGAGTGGCAAATGCTACATGAGTGATCACAAAGCTAGCATGGTAGGTTAAAATACGACATAGAAACATGCTACTCAATGGTGTACATGGATGGATGCAATTTCGGACAAGAGAAAATGTAAAGCATGAAAGTAAGGATCAAAAGCCAAGAGCATATACAAAGCTAGCATGCATGGTTGGATATAATAAGGGTAGTCACATGCTAACCAAATAGAGTACACAAATAGAAGCAAATAAGGGCAAGAGAGAAATGAAAGCATGATACATGATATACACCATAAAACATGCCGAGAGGATCAAGTGAGCATATATGGACAAGCATTCCACAACACAAGTAAATGTACATGAATGTACAAGGTATGAGTGTATAGGAAAGCTCACAAAATAGTTGAAGACGCCACAATGAAGCGCATGCCTCTTGGAGGCCATGTACAAGGTATGGAGAACCATCCATGTCTCAATCACGTCATGCAAAAGATCGAGATCAATCAAGCTCATGTCCTCCAACCCGCGTCTCCAACCTACACATGAGAAGAGAGAGATGTCCGAGTCTTGGATCCCGAAGGGTTAGTAAGCAAATACTTGGGAATCCAACACTTAGACATACGAACAATAGATGTACTCAATTTATCACGAGGGTTAGCATGATGCAAACTTTGGTTCGAATGAGAAGACCTTGAATCACCCTTAGAAGTATGCTGTGAAATAGCAACTCGAGAAGAAGAACGAGTGCAACCACTAGCAAAACAATGAGAACCTCTAAAGGGAGCAATATGGGAAGAACCATTGAAAGCATCAAGAGAACCATGTCTTGGACCAACACAAGAAGCATTAGAAGCATGTCCACGGGCACGTTTTAACCCACAAGAAAAGGAGTCAAAGAATCCATCAATGAAATGATGTCTCATGCTAGGATCACGAGTGTTCATGCCATGGGAAAAGCTATGAATACTCGAAGAGCTAGAAGCACAAGACCGACGCATACTTTTCGCACGCCTAAAACAAAAATCAATTTGATGCCCATCCTTCTCACAATAAGAGCAATGGTACAATTTCCTATTTGGAGAGACGGTTTGAGAGGAAGAAGCACCACTCTCGCTCAAGTGAGAAGTCCTTTGAGACTTGCATGAAGATTTAGAAGCATCACTTGACTTGGAGTCAACATTAGGTCCACACATGCCATGAAAAGAGCGATGCGTGTTCCTAAAAGCTTTAGCACGCACACGACGCTCGTGTTTGACACGGCGAAAGCAATACTCAACAACATGACCATCTTTCTTACAAAAGGTGCAATGGTACTTTTCTTTTGAGATTGAAGTACCATTTGAGCAAGAAGCACCTTTGTCATTTGAAATCTCTTGGGCAACACCGCAAGAGCCAACAACATGAGTATTAGCCAAAGAAGAATCATCCAAGGCAATAGCACAAGTGCTAACACCCAAAGACTCACGCTCAACATGAGAAGAACTCAACTCCGAAGACAAAGAAGTTTTGGGAACACCAAAATCAGAGTGAGAAGAATTGTGTGAATCGAGAAGCTTAGCATCTAAACTCTTGCATAGTTGAAGCAAAACCTTATTTTGAGATTTGAGGCGCTCACAAGTACCACATGGAGTATTTCTTAAGATTTGAATCTCCTTCTCAATGCATTCGGCATATGTGGTACGCAAGAGATCATTCTCCTTCTCAAGGCTAGCACTCATATCATTGTGCTCAACCAACTTGGCGCTCATATCATCGCGCACTAGCTTCAAAGCCTCAACTTCATTTTTCAAATCATGACATGATGTGCAAGAAATAAAAGAAACATCATTCATATGCATATCATCCAAAGCATCATGATTAGCACAGGAATTAAGACAAGCATCATCATTCAAAGTAGAGGAACAAGTGCTAAAAGGCATAGAAGTAACTCGAGCAATTTCAGCCTTAGCAATTTCAAGTTTCTCTAAGCAACTGGAGTGATCTAGCTTCAACTTTTCATTTTCAGCAAGCATGCCAATACATGAATTGCAACCCTTTCTTGCCAAAGACATAAGGTTGCCTATTTCAACTCAAGCACAATCAAGATCTTTTTGCAAAGCAACACATGAATCACAAGGCATAGAAATATTTGATTTTAGCAAGTCAATTTCAGCATGCAAAGACTTGCAAGACAAGCATGGCAAGTAAGTATTCTCATTCTCATATTTCAAGCAAGCCATGAAAGAATTTAACTCATCATTCTTTTTGCGCAAGACATCACAATTGTCACAAGGCAAGGAAGTAGTAGACTTGCAAGAAGACGATGCATTCACATTATCAAGTCTAGACATCAAGCAATCATCACTAGGCAAGGACTTCTTCAAATTATTTTTCAATCTATCAATTTTAGAATCATTAGAACGAGCTCTAGTGAATAAAGCCGTAATGCCCATGATAAGTTTACCTTTTGTCATGTCTTCAAGCTCGGGGATAAGTTCGCAAGGTGCAAGTCCTTTATCGTTCATAAGCTTGAGAAGATCCATCACATCGAGATCCTCCTTCATTATGTCCGCCTCTTCCTTCTTCACAAGACCATTCTTGTGAGCCACCATCTTTTGGCTCCTCTTGGTGTCATCCTCAATTGCAATTCTGCACATCTCCAAATCTGAGGACAAAGACACACGAGAACAAGCACTTGGCGCCATGGATCAAGCACCAATTAGAGTTAGCAAATGACCAAAGCACCAACAAGCACTCCACGAAGTCACCTTCGGATCACAAAGCTGGTAAAGGCCAACAAGTGATCAAACCGGCTCTGATACCAATTGAAGGACTGAGAAGGCGACCAGAGGGGGGGGTGAATGTGAGCCGATAAAAGTTTTTCAATAGAACTTGGCCTATGTCCCAATTACAACCCAACACACCTCTCTTTCAACCATCAAGACCACACACATCAATTAGAGATGATGTGCTAATCCTAGGAGTGGTTAAGAAGTGGTACAAGCAAATGCGGAAGCAAATGGGCAAAGCACAATCAAAAGAGAAAGTACCAAACTTCAGACCTTGTCGGATGTTTCGGACCTCTCTCGGATGTTCCGATGAGAAGTTTCTGTAACTTCACGGATGTTTCGACATGTCTCGGATGTTCCGGTGAGACATTCACGGATGTTCCAACAAGTCTCGGATGTTCCGACAAAAACAATCTGTCAATTCACGGAAGTTCCGTCAAGTGTCGGATGTTCCGACAAAAACTCTCTGTAAATTGTCGAAACTTCCGCCAAGTGTCGGAACTTGTGTCGGAACTTCCTCTAGCTGCAGGACAGCTCGGGGAAACTCAAGAACGGGAGCTCCAAAACTCGAAATCCAACCAAACGACCTCCAAACTTCACGAAATTTGAACCGTAGCTTCACCTTGAGATGGAGAACATCATCCAAAAGGATTCATACCAAGAACCCCACAAAATAACCACGAATTTTGAATTTCACCGGATGAACTAGGGTTTGGGAGATATTCACCAATTCACGAAATCGAAGGTGCTCGTGCCATGGTTTTGGTCAAGGACCTACCAAGGATTGTTCTAGCACATCATAGCACCAAGATCCCCCAAGAAATCCATCCCAAAACGTAACACACACGGCGAATCGAAAATCACCCAAAAATAGCTCCGAAAATGGGGAAAATAACAAATTCGGGATTCAAGATGAGGAGAACACTTCGAGGACGAATTGATACTTGGTATTGCTCAAAGATGTATGTGTCAAGCCACTCCCTAGCATACACAAACTAAGGATGACAAAAAGCTCAATCAAAGAGCCATCTCCTCTCTTCTCCCCTCTCTTTTTCTCTCCCCTCTCAAGCCCTCCCTCACAAACACAAGTGAGAGGCTCAAGGGAGGGCAGCCAACCAGCCCCCACACCTTATCTCTTGGACATTTCCACATCTCGGAAATGCCCCTCACACTACAACACACCCATACAACACATAAGGGCGTTTCCGTCCAACTTTTTCTCCATCACCCAAATGCCGTCGGGACCTTCACAACTTAGCTTCACCTCGAAGCTACCTTCGCGATGGTGCCACATGCACCACCATCCGCCACCGCCGGTTTTGAGGCCCAAACCGGGAAACCGTCCGCCGCCGGTTTTGAGGCCCAAACCGGGAAACGGTCTGCCACTGGTTTTGAGACACAAACCGGGAAACCACCCGCCACCGGTTTTGAGACACAAACCGGGAAACCACCCGCCACCGGTTTTGAGGCACAAACCGGGAAACCGCCCACCACCGGTTTTGAGGCTAAACCGGGAAACCGTTGACCACTGGTTTTGAGGCCAAACCGGGAAACCATCTCGATGTTGACGCGTGTCACCTCGTCCCGCGAACCTCATCGCCGTCAAGTCTCCTCGGTCCCAGCCCGTCGGGACCCTTCACTTGCACCGGCCTCCCGTTCGCCTTGACCCTGGTCAACACGCCGTCTTAATCACATCCACGGTTTTGAGGCCAAACCACGAAACCATCCATGCTTCTTGTCCTCTTCACGAGTACGGTGTGGATCACCCTTGACCTCACCCGGCCTCTCGATCGTCCGGCCCCAAGCCCCCGCTTGGTCCCGATCCTCATGCCGTTAACCACCAAGTTGACTCCATTGACCTACACATCATGAGACAAGAAAACACATTTCCTTCTCCTCCATCTTCACCAACACCTTCATCAACTCTTGGTTAGTCAAAAAGCAACACTCAAAGTTGCCAAAATGAACAAGCTAAAGCGATCTCAAAATCCGCATTTCAACTCAACACAAAGTCAATTACTCATCACAATCATCAAGCCATGGCACATCTCAACATGGCTTCTCAATCTCCCCCTTGATGAGTATATTGACACAAAGCAAATCTCATGCAATCCACTATCAAGTACTCATCACAAAGCTAAGCCATGGTACATCTCAACATGGCTTCTCAGTAAGTCACGTTCAATGGATCGTAATGAAAATCCAGGAACGAGGTGAGGTTTTGTACTCAAAAATTGAGGAACCCACCAGCCATTTACTTTGACGGTTTGGAGTCAATGACTACAATACCAAACAGCTCCGTCCATGTAATCACACAAAAAAAAAAACTCCATCCATGGTGCCTACAGATTGGAGTACGGGCGTGCTGGCTCAGATCACCGACAACATGGAGGGGGAGATGGGCCACGACGTCAAGGTGGCAGCCCGTTAGGGGGCCGACCAGGAATAGGCAGCCTTTGCACCCATCCGAAGTGGCAAGACAACCCATTAGCAATTACTTGGTCATTAAGATTAGGTCTAGAGTTTCCAGAGTCTTTCATATTAGATTAGAATTGCTTGGTCAATAAGTCGAGTCACACCTATAAACTATAAAGGGGCATATAATAATCAGATTAAATTAAGAAAGAAAAAAGGTGAATCCCCTCCAACTCTCCAGCCTCCCTCGCCGCTGCCTTCTCTCCCGCTTACCATATTGCACCCCCCCCCCCCCCCCCCCCCCGAGACCATCTAGATCCTCGCGTCTCCTCTCATGGTGTGAAGAAGTTTTTGTTAATAAACTTTTGGAGCCAAAATTTATCCTACTTCTATAAAAATCCAAAAAAGCATATGGTTTTTGTTGTTGTGATTGCGGCATAGCCAATGAAAATAAGCCAACATATGTACTTGCCTCCCACCATAATCAAAATTTTCTATTTGAGCCCTCAACATTGGAGCAAATTCCAAAGCATATATTATGTGAAATAGATGGTGATGATAAACTGGTAATTTGCGTAACTCTACAGATGACCATAGCATGATCACAATAAAAGCGAATATATACTACTATTATGTTTAGATAGACACGTAAATGAATTTTCGTTAATCTTTCTCTGGAATAGATAAAGAAATGTTTAGGAGGTGGATCCAAACATGGCTTTAATGTTGGGGTTCATTCTCTGGCAAGGTTCTCTGATGGGATTAGAAGATTTTTTTTTTTTTTGAGAGAGATAGTGGATTAGACGAATATTGTGAGGCAGAGGGAAACATGGTGGAGCAGGCAGCTGCGGGGGTAGCGGCAAGGTCGTGGGGGCTGAGAAACTTGATAACACAGCTCATTTATTATGTCCCCAAAACTAAGCTACCTATCACAACTGATAGCGGTGTGGAAAAGAAGTTTTTAACATGCTTAGTTAGACTGGATAAAATTAGTTGTACGTTACTTTAAAATGAATGCGCTCCTCCATTTTAACTACAAAACAATTGTTCTGCTTTGCATCTTTTATAGGGAAAATCCATTCTAGCTACTAAGGGTTGTAGTTACTCTCACTTTCAAAAACCACTATAGGTATCATTTTGGGTATGTAGACATACCAAAAATAAGATTTCTCAAAGTGATAACCATGAAAATTGTGGAACCCATATTTTTTTTTTTGCACCTTGTTATATATCATGTTTCTTGTAAAGAAAAAAGAGTATGTCCATATACTTATATCCTCATACAAAAAAAATATGTCCACATACCACTTTTAAAAATCAAGTATGTGTATAGACTTTTTTTAGAAACCCCAAGTATGAAGAGATACCCCCTAGATTGTGACATACAAATGTGGGAGTAACACTTCATAAATTTTGACTAGTAATATGATATGTCTTTAATTTGGAAATGTATAATACATATTATTTCTTCAAAAAAAGCAATACATTATAATTTACGAGTAGCAGGTGTGAACTGATAAGTAATTATTTGAAAAGAGCAGGGGCATGATTGGTATATCATTCGCAGCAGGGGTCAAATTAACGGTACACACCCGACACGAACACCTACATATGCCTGCATATTAGCTACTACAGACCGCCAAATTGAAACATCCCTAGCTCAGTATTTAGAAGAAAAATTTCCCTAGTCTCATTGACGAGGAGACACAACATTCTCGCACTGATGTTTGCGGTATGGACTTAGGAGGCATCGGGACTGAGAGGCAATGTTTGAAAGCATGTTGTGGCCTGTCGAAACAATCTGGTTCAACAGGCAGTGCACGGGGCGCCACGTCTTGGAACTAACACTGTGGACCGTTCACAGCTCATTGTGATGCCAGCGGAGGTCAAAGACTCGGAGTACGTAGTTGGCACAGCAGAGCATGCCTTTTGACCGCGCTGGACCCTGTTCGTGGTCACGCGCTGGGGCTCCTGGACTGTCGGCTGCTCTGACCTAGGAGATACGAGAGCAAACTGTAATGGAGCAGCCCTTGCCTCCGATGCTACCCAGCATGCTACCGCGATGATGCACGTTCATGTTCATCCCTATTGAGGCTAAGGTTCCCGTTCAAATGGTTGCCGAAGGAGTGCAATGAACCGGGACTTTCCGCTGCATAACGAATCTACCCAATGCCTTGGTTGTCATATTGTCCACCCGAATGTTTGCTGATGGGACCTGTGCGGCAGAGGACGGCTGCTCCTTGGTCGCCAGTGAAGTTCAGCTGCACCCGCCGGCGAACTGCTGAGAGTATACGGCAGTGCTTCTCTAGACAACTTGGACGCCAACATCAAAAGATGTTTCCTGTCCATAATCTACAATCTTGTTTTCCATGCATTCCTCGCTGCTCGGTTTTGGCTAATGCCCATAACCCAGCAACAGTATCATCAGCTACCATTCCATGGTTGCTGCTGACAGCTGGCCGACGAGATTACATTTTCATGGGGAATTTCGGCACCCAATGTACCTTAGTATGAAGCAAGGCAGTCCGAGGCGTCAGTATTCTGTGTCATTTGTTTCTTCTTTTGTGTGGTAGGTCGATACTTATTTGTCGCTTTAACAGCAACTCTGTTTCCAGCAGAATCGGAATGCAGCAACGGGTTGTAAACTTGACACATTCAGTGGATTGAGATGAAAATACAGCAATGAGCAGAGGAAAATACAGGAAGTCATCAGCAAATTTCTTCTGCAGTTCTGCTTAGCTTCGATTATCTTCAAGATTTAACAACATGATCCTACTTGATCGTGATCGACTGCAAGCTATAACATCTCTAGGCTAGGCGCAATCATACAGCGATGAGGAACCGGGGTGTTTGCTATTTCAAAATTGCCCGATGTGTGGTTGTGAATTAAACCTCACAACCATTATAAAAAATATTAAAATGCAACTATAGTTTTCAAGAATGCAACAGTTGTAATTCCAAAGATTTTTCATGTAACTTTAATTGGAAGAAATGAATAAGGAAAGAGATATATTTGTACTTGAGGGCTTAAATGATACCCGTTTGTTTTATGACTTAAGAGTAAACTACAAAGGCCTGTAAGAATATTCAATAAAGGCACACGTCAAAACTTGTGTCTTCATGCATGTCCCTTTCTTGTCTCTCGCACTCAAATTTGTGTTTATTGCTTGGTTGGCAAAATATTAATGTTTGAGCCAAGAACCTTTCGTTGCACCCCATGTCCAGATTGATATATATGAACATCATCTGGTTCCTTGTTCATGCGACTATTTCCTACCACAGTGCACTAAAGTAGAAAGTATCGTTCGAGTACAAAACATGTCCTAACTCCCCGTCTCAACAACCGGTTGAAACCATGGTGCCGTTAGAAACCGCTGATGCTCTTACTATAGAGATATTTTGTTAGCGAGAAATGCTTGGGGTGGGATGCAGCGGGAAATGCAGCTCAAGTATCATAATGGGAAAAAGGACCAGAGTCGGGGCTCCTGGACCATCAGGAGTTCCCGACGGCGCATCCTGTTCCTTAACCCGCTTCCAGTTCCTGGCCCCGCTTGCAGCCAGTCGCTGCGGCTTCTCGACCAACAGCCAAACCGGTAGTTGAGGCGCCATGCTTTCAACAGCGAGTCTTTGCTAACCTCCTTGAGCAGCGCGTCACCTCTGCCTCATGTCTTTGATCGTAGGTAGTCAAGGGACCACGATGGGGGCAGGCGGTCTGCTCATGGCCCCTGTACTCATCCGCGACAATTGGACTGGAAGCCATAGTTCTATCTTTTTTATTCACTGATTAGCGCTGGAGAGGCAAGCTCAGCACCGTCTCAAGAACTTCGCACTACCTGATTTCCCTAGAATTTACTTTTCGCAGCATTTATTTGTGACTTTATTATACTGACAAAGTAGCAAACGTAAACGTGTTCTCCAATACTCCATCTATCCTCGAATTAATGACGGCAGGGCACATCAATTAAAACATCTATCCTGATGTCAACAATTTGAGAAGGGAGTGAGAACGTCTTAGAGACATCAAACTTCCTCATTGAACATGGACTAGGCAGGTCGAGAAACCAAACCACACCGGGCGAGAACGAGAGCACTCTCTCGAACCTTATCCCTCCACCGACACTACAGTAAAGAGAGAGGCGAAAAAACAGAGCTCACCGCCTTCCGCTCGATCTGGCCCCTCCCCTTCTGTCTCCGGCTTGCCGGTGGCGTGGCTCAGGGTGAGGGATCCCTCCCTGTATAGTAGCTACTACTAATTTTCCCTTTATTTGTCTAGTTCAAGCTCTCTCTTCCGGATCTCGTAGTTCGTCACTGCCGTTTCGGTGGTGATTTGTTCTTCTTGAGGCCGGTAAGAGGCTTTATCTATGATTTCCCCACTGGGTGTAGGCGTGATGCCTTTTGTATTCCTCGTTGGCCTCCTCCCCAACGAGTGTAGCTCCTCCTATTTCTACTCTTTTGCTATGGAGTTGGTTCTTTGGAGAGTTGGTTGCGTTTGGAGATTTCCATTCATGCTTCTGGAAAGGCACTGGGGGTTCCTGCTTTGGGTTGATCATCTCTATGTGCTGATCCCCTCTTCTAGCTGGGGAGCCCTCTCATGGTCGTGCCCGGTGTTGCTTCATCGAGATCTACGGCTTTGACTTCTTCTAGCTCTGAAGCAGGCTCTGCGGCGGCCGTTGGGTGGACCGCCGGCGTGCCAAGTATGTTGTACTGTGAGGCGCGGCGTCGGGGAATTTCAGTGAGAGCGGGTGGCTAACATGTGGGCCCGGCAGCGTCTTTCATTTTTGCGAATTATTCAAACTCAGATTTCCCCCAAACTTTGTAGCAATGGAGCTCCAAAAATCACAAATTTGGTACCATTGGAAAGCTCTTGAAAAGTTCTACCATCTGGCCAACATGCACATCTGGAATCCAAAGGAATTTCAAATGGCAGCTGGTGAAAGTTGGTTACTTTCTAAGCTTTGGGGATTTATTTGGGGAACCAGATGAATTTCAAAAATCATCAAAAATTCTCCAAAATTCTGATATCAGAAGGGCTATCTACTGGTAGTTTTGGTTGCTCAAGTTGTTATGGAAAATTTTGAGTTCCTTCAGAAGCTTTGATTTGACAATTGTTTGAATTATTTGATTTCGAATTTATACTTTCTTTTGCATTTCAGTTCAGTTCCTTTTGCGATGTTTGTGTTGCCGATCTTCAGTGACACGGGGTGTCACAGATAGGTCCTTCTGAATGCTTGGAGCTAGCATTTGGCAATTAGCAAGGCATAACACATCAAATGCCTCCCTGACATCTTCCCTCTTGTCTTTATACCAATCAATCATCTCTAGATAATTGCCCTTGTTTAAAGAGGAAGAAGATTCATCATGTCCACGGAAAGCATGACCTTGCATAAGGATATATCTTGCACAGTCCACAGCAGCAGTCAAACGGATTTTATATTTAATTTCTGACTCCTTGCTAATAATTCCACAACTTATGTGACACACTTGATCTCTGATTTTTAAAATCATCACATGCTTTCCTTGCATTAGAATGAAAACTGTCAACTCCACCAACATGAAGAGGAAGTGATTTATATGCATTCTTCCAGGTGTTGAAGCCTAATTTTGTGAATGCATCATATATAACCATGCTGACCATCTGAGTATGGAGGCTTAAAAAGAAAGCAATAGAAGCAGTAAGCAGCATCCTTCGCCACACTATACTCCAACCAGTCATTTTTCTTCAACCATGTTTCACAAAAAGACCTGTAGTCATCCTTTCCACTACATAGCTTGCGAGGAAAAGAATGACCAAAAGGTTGAGTTGGCCCCTTTAACAATACGCTCTCTTCACTTGATCTCTAATGTCAGGATGAAAATTCTCAATAGGAATGCGAAGTCCTGGATCAGCTACTATATAATCTGGGTTGAATTCCTTAATAATACTTTCACCTTCAACTTCAAGTGGAAGTGGCAGACCTTGTTCTTGTATTTCTGGAGCATCAGTGTCAACATTTTCTTCCTCTCGATCTTGTGTTGTAGCATCAGGCTGAGATTGTGCAGGTTGTTGTTGTTGTTCAGAACCAGAAGCCGTGTTTGCATCAGGACGGTCAGGTTGTTCAAAAGCCATGTTTGCTTCTGCACTTGGCTCCGGAATTGCGCTGTAAAATCGCTTCAAGCCGACCTCTACCAAATCAAATTTATCGATCATGAGCACCTAACAAAACACAAGTGCAGAACTGAACTAGAAGTTAGAACTAGAGCGATCAATTAACTTACGTTTTATCCCCATCGTGAATTGCAAGCGCCAGCCGCCGCAGCGATCTTCCTCCTCGATCCGGCGCGCCGCCTTCTGCCGCCGCGACTTGCCCTAGCGGCGGCGTTCGTGGAGTCGTCACGATCGCCGAGCGAATGAACAACCGTGCGTTCGTGCCGAGGACTCGATTGGATCGTATTAGGCTGGCTAGCAATTAGCAAAGACGTGATGTGTGCAGGTTATATTACTGATTAAAGCCCACTAGGTCCAAAATAGACAAATAAAGATTCGTTGGCCCACTCAGAGCAGAGCTTTCTTCCTCCTCTGAACATAACTGCAGCTCGCTGGACATGGAGGGGGGTCGCCGACGATCAGGCTGGTGGCGGGGTGGGGGATGTCCTCAGGCGGGCAGGTATGGCAGCCGCCATAGCTCGCCATACACTGGATCCGCCATTGACCATAAATATATGACTATGGAGGTGTTTGGTTCCCTGCACAAGGGTCTAGCCAGGCTTGAGTTATGCAGCAAAATACCCTTTTCACGTGTTTGGTTACCTGCACAACATCTTAGCCTGGCTTTGCTTATGCAAAAATGCTCCCCCAGCCTGCATTGCTGGAAACGCAAATCACCGGCGTTCCCAGCAAGCCAGGCTTGCATAAGCCGTTGCTGGTCCCTATGTTGGATCCCCTCACAGCCCATGCTTTATCCGCCGCCCCTCGACACTGCTCCGGCATGAGGACCAACCTCTGTAGCCGTCGCAGGTTTGAATCGAGCTTCATGGCCGCCGTTCTGGGAAGCTCCGTCGGGTGCTGAACTCCATTGTTGCGTAGGGGAGCCGGACCAAGCGCCATGGCGACCCGCGCCGTCGGTACGAGCTTCATGGTTGTCGCGGATGGGACAGAGAAGACGGACGAAGGTGACGGCTGGGAGCGGGGGCTGAAACGGCTGGAGACCATCTCGTCGCGGACGCCGTAGTTCCTCCAAGGCGCGGGCCACGGTCTTCGCAGCCCTGTTGGCGCCCAGGATCTTCATCACCAACCGCTCCCGGCCTCCTTCCTGCCATGGATCCCCAATCCGAGGTCGTCTTCGACTTCTCGCCTTACCTCTGCCAGTACAAGTTCCCCGCGGCGCCCCCACTGTCCCTGCCGGCACGGACGCCTACACCAGCGCGTCTACCTCCCTCCCGGAGCCACGGGCAAGATCCCTTCTTCATCGACTCTCCCACGCGGCCAGGCACCCCCACGAACCGCCACCTACGGAATCGACCCGCAGCAGATTGAATTGAACATGGCTGCTTGCGTAATTGCATTTGGGATCGAGCTTTGGCAGTCGACGGCGAGAGAATCTTCGTATGCGTTCGCAAATTGCCTGAGAAGCTCTTTCTGCCATTTTTTCCCTTGTTCCTTTTTTTTTTGTTTTTTTTTTTTTCTTCCTTAGGTGCTACTATTTCGATAATGGCAAGTCAATGTTCGTCAGCATTAGTCATGGGAAGCAGACAAAAAATGGGGAAAACCAAGTGCTATTTTGAACATTTGTTTTCCATTTATAACATTTATTCAACAACTCATTAATCTTGATATTGGCAAAACAAGTAAAATGCATGAATATTGATATTCAATTTTGAGTTTAAAGAAATAAATCATTGATCAATTCTTTTGCATTGATAAAGATAATGGGAGAGGAAGAAGAGGGATGTGAAAGAATCTAACACTCACCACATCAAATGCAAGGTGATCTCACTCAGCTAATGCAGCCAACCAAACACAAGCTTGTAGTAGCCAAAAGTTATCTATGCAGCCAACCAAATATGTGCCTGTTTTTTGTTCTTGCATTAATCTAGCCTGGTTTGAGATAGCCTGGGTAAGATCCTATGCATGGCTAAGTTAGTCCAGGTAACCAAACACACCCTATACTTTTTCGACCCACAAGGTGTTCCACAAGCAACTGAGTTCAACTACTCATCAACACCGTAGCTGTTGTAGAAGTAGAGCAAGGGAGACGGAAAAAGTAGGATGGAATAAGCAATGTGAGAATTCACGGTGATCTCAGTACTAGCTAGGGGCCGAGTTACTAAGGGTTAGCTTTGCTAGGAATAAGAGTCATCAGGAATTTAAATTATAGATGTCAAGTAAAAAGCAGTGCAAATTGGCCCGGATGAAGACCGTCAACCATAAGAGCAAGTTCAGGATAATCTACCTCCCAGAACATGATGGATTACCTTTGAACTACAGCATCCAGCATATTGTACTTACAAGCAGTCATGCAGTTAACCACATCTTCCTCTGCGTCAACTTCAGCTGATCGTGTATTACCTTGCCTAGGACCTAGGAAAAATTATTTCGAGAACAAAAATATTTAGGAGGTTACCGATAAACATGAAATTTCAAGAAATTCAGAAATTTCAACGAACAAAATTTTAAATTTTTTAAAAAGTTTTGACATAATTTCACAATAAAGTATCTCAAATCTACAAAACATCATGGTTGGACACATAAAAAAAAGACAATTAGGACTCGTGAGGATGGTCAAAGACGTAATTTCGTTGTTACTGTTCATTCCGACCTTATTTCGGACCTCACCGGAAAAGGCAAAATGTCGGATATTTCGATGAAATTTCGCCGAAATTATTTTCCTAGTCCCTGACCCTATAAATATAAAGGGCCACAACCAAATGAGAGTTTGCGAAAAATACCGATCACAATCTCTATAATCCTAGAATTTCCTACCGATGGTTTGTCATCCACATTCACAAGATGTCAAAATTTATCAGTAATAATAATAGAATATTACCACTTGACATGGGATGGTAGCAGTCTAACGTGGTGTAGTGCTTTAACGCTGGGACTCAACCGTCAACCCAAAGTATCACAGGTGGACTCCGCCCCGTGACGTGTCGTGCCAAGTCGTAATGGAGTTGGACAACTTGGGTCATGCGTGGAGTAGGTTTTTATCAAAACTAGGCTTAACTCAATCAAATGATACCTGTCGGTAAAGAAAAGCCCCAAATAGAGACGGGGAAAAATAAAACAAAACTGAGTCACAGTCGAAGGAACCCCACCACAAAACCGCCTCCGGTAGAGTCGTAATCGTAAGATTGACTTAGCTCCCTCTCTCGGCTCCGATCTCTTTCATCGTCCTCTTCCAGCCAGAGGTCTGCGTCCATGGCCTCATCCTCCTCCCCTTCCGGTCGTGCCTCTTCTCTCATTGTTTGATGCCATACGTTGCACTTATTCTGATTAGTTCTTGGGGACGCAGATGTCTTCCGAGCCCAAGAAGACAGCATCGAGATGCACCACGGTGGCGGAGCACGGCACGCACACGTTCGAGATCGTCGGGTACAGCCTCAAGAAGGGCATGGGCGTCGCCGAGTACGTCCAGTCCGGCACATTCACCGTCGGCGGCTACGACTGGGCCATCAGCTTCTACCCCGACGGATCGTGTGAGGACACCAAGGAGTACGTCGCCATCTTCCTGGAGCTCTTGAGCAGCGACACAGTGGCCCGTGCGAGCTACGTCCTCAGATTGGTGAGCTATGGCAAGGAAACGTCAGGTGTATCGTGGTCACCGCCTGGGCCGAGACTGTTCGACTCCTCCGATCTAACCCGATTCGGCCCCCGGAACTCCAAGTTCATACTGAGGAGCGTGATGGAAGAACCGGGTGCGTACATCCGCGACGATCGGCTCACAATCGAGTGCGAGGTCACTGTCATCCGAAAATCGCAGGTGTCTGAAAAGAAGGTTGAGCTCGAATTTGAGGTGCCTCCGCCCAACATCACAGAGGACCTAGGCAAGCTGTTGAAGGAGAGCGTTGAATCAGATGTCACGTTCAGTGTAGCACGGAAGACCTTCAAGGCGCACAAGCTTATTCTCGCGATGAGATCACCGGTGTTCAAGGCAGAGCTGTATGGACCAATGAGGGAGACGACGACGATGCCCTGCATAACCATCCAAGAGATGCAGCCGGAGGTGTTCAAGGTCCTACTTCACTTCATCTACACTGATTCATTGCCTAAAATGGATGACCTCAAGGGAGAAGATTACAGCAACACATGATCTGGCACTTACTAGCCGCTGCTGATAGGTATGGCATTGAAAGGCTCAAGTTGATATGTCAAAGCATCATTCGCAAGGGTCTTGGGGTGAACACCGTGGCAACTACTATGGCTTTAGCTGATCAGCACCAATGTGACAAGCTGAAAGATGCCTGCGTGGAGTTTATTGCCTCTTCATGTGACATAGATGCTGTCGTGGAATCCCAAGGTTATCTGAGTCTCAAGAGAACCTGCCCCACTGTCTGTTTAGATTTGTTTGAGAAAGCAAGTAAGCTTCGCAAAACATAGACAAGTAACTCTTCCGAAACTGAGTTTGGCTATTATGTTACATGAAAAGCTTAGTTCAGTTAATGAGTTATATGGGTGTATTGCCACCATGTACTTTAACTCCCATACTGTAACGTTTCATCTATATATGCTAATGCATGGCCTGCTATAATGGATCCAAAGGGATCTGATTACAATAAGATGATGTGAAATTCACTTTTGGCACACGCAGCAGGTTGATATGACATGGACAGACTGAAGTTGATATGCCAGAGCATCCTATAGCAAACTATATTAGTGTGGAGAATGTGGAGACTGCACACCAGGTTTAGCTCAACCCCACAACAACATGCTTCCATATAGGTCCCAAAGATTCGGTGGGCAACGAAATAGAATCAAGAAATTTTCGTTATACTATAATAAGATGTTCAGTGAACTCCACCTTTCATTATTTTATGTAAATGTATTGTAATGATTTATCATTTCTCTTTTCTAAACGAATCATACCATTTTTTTTTAGACAAAGGCAGTATGCCATATTAAATATAAAGTTCTCCTGCTGTCAAAAAATAAAGCCAAATGAAGCATGATAATTATCGTGAAGCTAAATGACAGTGATATTTTTCATTAACAAACAAAAGGTGAATTTTATTTGGCTTCTCGCCAGGTCCTTTGTTGTGATTCTGGAGCGTTGTGCGAACCAACGGCAGATCCGGCAGAGTTGACGCGAGTGAACGGTGATCCTAGTGTCATGCCCCTATAGAGAGAGAAAAAAAACTCGCGTGCCCTTTTTCTCCTCACTCATACACCCTCCGCCGCCGCCTCCACCCTCGCATAGTACGCACGCACACATCTCCTCATCGAACTAAACCCTTCCCCTCTTTGCCGCCGCCGCTGAGCACGTCCTCCATCACTTTCAAGGTTGCCATCGCTGCCGCGTCCTCCTCCTCTCCGAAAAGAATTGTTCTCTTCTTTAAAATTTACTCAGATTAATTGGCTTCGAATCTTGGCTGTAGGAAGGATGGCGTCCGCATTCAAGAAGACGGCATCAAGGTCCATGACCAAGGCGGTGCAGGGCACGCATGTGTTCGAGGTCGTGGGGTACAGCCTCAAGAGGGGCATCGGAGTGGACAAGTACGTGCAGTCGCGCACCTTCACCGTCGGCGGCTACGACTGGGCAATCCGCTTCTACCCCGACGGGCTTAAATCTTCCGAAGAGTACGTCGCCGTTCATCTAGAGCTAATTAGCAATAATGCCGAGGTGCGGGCTCGCTATGAGCTCAGATTGGTTGGGAAGGCTGGCAGGATTTCAGATTTCATGTGGTGTAATCATAAGCCAAGATGGTTCAGATCTCAGGACACAACTCGGTTTTCCAATACTTCGAGGTTCTGTTTAAGAAGTGAGCTGGAGCAGGAAGGCATTCACAACGATTGCCTCACGATAGAATGTGACCTGACTGTTGTTAAGGAGTCTCAGTTGTCTGACATAAGGGTGAAATCTGAAATCAATGTGCCGCCGTGCGACATCTCACAGAATTTAGGCAGGTTATTGGAGGAAAAGGATGGCTCAGATGTGACATTCCGTGTTGGAAAGGAAACCTTTGCAGCACACAAGCTTGTGCTCGCAGCACGGTCGCTAGTCTTCAGGGCCGAGTTTTACGGGCAAATGAAGGAGACAAGGAAGGGCTATGTAACCATCAAAGACATGCAGCCTGCAGTTTTCGAAGCCCTCCTCCGCTTCATCTATACTGGTTCATTGCTAGCCATGGATCATCTTGATAGAGATGAATACCACAATATGATCTGCCATTTACTTGCCGCTGCTAATAGATATGCCGTGGACAGGCTGAAGTTGATGTGTGAAAGCATCCTGAGCAAGGATCTTCATGTGGACAACGTAGCGACTACATTTGCTTTAGCTGATCAGCACAACTGCAACAAGCTTAAAGAGGCTTGTATTAACTTTATTATCTCATCGAATCAGATGAAGGATGTGGTAGCAAGCCTGGATTACAAAAAGTTCGAAAGAACTTTACATGATTTGATAGTTGATGCACTGGAGAAGACAAGAAAGCGTCGCAAATTTTAGATGGGCTGTTTATCCTAATCTTTGCATGTTAGTTAATTACAAAATTAGCTATTCGAGTAGTTTAGTTTAGTTCTAAAGTTATCTGGATAGTTTTCCTCTTGCGGATCCCAAACTTGAACCCATTTTGGTTTTATTGTGAACATCGTGCTGAACTCAGCTTCGGGATGAAATAATTGTAGTATGTGGAGCTTTCACGGCATAATCTAATTTGTAACAGTAAGACTAAAGACGAGAATTTATGATGTGTTCTTGCAACTAGCTACTGTGTCTGTGATGTTATCTTAATGTTAAGTGTTATGTTTGTTAAAAGATTAATTGACATGTACAATAATATTTTTTCCCATCATACGTACTATCGAGCACAATTTTGGGATGCTGTTGACGGTGAACATATACACATACTAAACATTTTTTATAAAGGATTAATATTTGAAAAAACTTTAAACTGCCATGAATATGATTTGTGGCTAACATATTTCTATGTTGTTGCCATGACTTTCGCTAGACAAACAATCTGACATGTACGATTATCCAGAGCTGTATGTGAGCACAGCTGCCAATCTAATTGTTAGTTTCCTCAAGAAACACGTATAGGAAGATAAGTAATGAAATTATGAACACAATACTTTGAGCAATAACTGTTTCTGATTTTCAACTAGGAAACCTTATATAATCATAGTTGCCAATGAAAGGTATCCTTTTACGGCAGTGTACGTTAACCTTCATATATTGTGTTTTCTGTTTTCATAACCCATTTGTAGAGTTTTCTGCAAACATAAATCATATTTGCACTTCAAGCATGAAAAATATTTTGATCGAAACGCCCCAAAAGCCTGTAACTGAGCTTGTTTACTGTTTTTCCATTACATATATAGAAGGATTGACATACTGTTAAGTATGATGTTGTCAAGATTGTTTTTCCATTACATATATAGAATGATTGACATGCTGTTAAGTATGATGTTGTCAAGATTAACACGTTACATATATACGACTATCCAGAGCCTTATGAGAACGCTTCTGCAAAGCTAATTCTTAGCTTCCGCTGGATTCATTTGTACAAAGGAAGAGTGTTTCAGATTCTCATCTTGCAACTGTCTTATGAAATTAAGGTTGCAATATTGGATGAAACATATCCTCTTGCGGATAGTGCATAAATGCATATAGAGCATTCACATAAATATCTGTTTTCTGTTTTGGTAACCCATTTGTAAGGTTTTCTCAAAATGAATCCTATTTGCATTTAATGCCTGAAAAGAAGTCTGATTGAAAACTGCCCCAAAAGACTATCTGACACTTTTAACTGTTTGCTGATCCATAATATATGGAAGGAATGAAGCAAATAGGTGATCCAAATTCATTGTTGCCCGACTTCAGGTTGCTTTTCTTATATAATAATTGACAAGCAACAGAGTACAATAGTCTTCTTCCAAGTAGTGTTTTTTTTTTTTTTGGTCCATTTCGCAATAGCACCAGGTTTTTGTTTCTCTGTTTATTGTTTGAGGCTTTTGTTCATATAGCTCAGTGCATCATACTATAGAGTTCAATGTCCAAACTTGTGTCAGATATATGTTACCGTTGTCACAGCTTCTCATTTTATTTGTGTCTAACAGCTAACATTAGGCATCTTTTAGGCTGCCCAAAGAAGGCAGCGTATCCTATGAGAACCAGGTTCGTGTGAGAACTATGAGAACTCTAATCTGGGTCACATGATCTTGATCCAATGGTGCGCTTGAATTCAGGTGGGAGGGGGAATTTGCAAAAGTATGATTAAGTGGATGGTGATTTTGTAAATTCCCCCTCCCACCTCTCCCTATGCACCCCCCTTGGATCAAGATCATGTGACCCAGATTGGAGTTCTCATAGTTCTCACACGAACCTGGTTCTCATAGGATACGTTGCCCCCAAAGAAATACAAGCCAAGTCAGTATAAGGACCAAGACATCTTTTTTTTTTAAGGATAGAAATGAAAACTGAAGGGTTAAACTGGATGAAGTTTCATTCGGCACTGCTCCATATGGAGCTATCGTACGGCTCGTTTCTGTATTAGTCTCAAATACGTGATGGTACAACTAGATCTTATTTTCTGTCGTTATGAGCTGTTGTGCAACCAATTCTTACAATCTTAACGTCACAATAAATTTGAACAATGGAATAATACAGGATGCGAAAAGGCAGCACGTTTGGAGTAGATCGTAACTCAACAAATCTTTACTTCGTTGCTTGAGTACTGTGCTAATAATCAGAGTGCTCTAATAAGTCATTCCCGCTCTCTCCTAGTTGTATAACCGAATTTACACATGGCGTAAATCATGTAAGTGTGCATTATTCAGCGATTCGATCATCCTACTAACTAGTTCCTCCATTCACATTTATGTAACTTTAGTAATGGCGCCACCTGTTGTAATAACTTATATAAAATAAGAATGGAGTATGTTATTCGCGCTGATACATTGTGTGCTATACCTAATTGAATATTACATTGTGCATCCCTGCTTCAGTCACAACTTGGCAAGTCCCTACGTGATGGACAATACAGTTTTTTGGCTGCAAAATACTCACTGCGTGGTTTTTGTTCCTGACATCGTTTAGCTTAAAATTGAGCAGACAAAGGTTGGGAGGATGAGAAGATCAAGAGAAAATAGTTGTACACAACACAAGTATCAAAGTGATTGATGTGTTGTTGTTTTTTTACTCATCGTTTATCCGATGTATTTTTCCGAGGGATTTTTATTTTTTAGGGGATTTTTTCCGAGGGATTTGGTTCAATTAGTTTGTGGCCCATAAGCAAATAAATTTTCTCGGCCTCATAAACAGCTTTTATGGACTGGGCCTTAGGCGCTTTCGCATCCAAGAAAACGAAACTTCACAGCTAAGCCAATATAGCAAAGAAACGGATTTTTTTTATTTTTTTTTTAGAACGTCGGGTACAGCGAAGCCTCCTGCAGTCTCGTCGACTTCCTCGCTCTTTCCCCTCCGCCGCCGCCGTCGTCGATCGTTTCCTCCGCCGTCCTCTTTACAGGTTCGCCTCAACCGCCCCTCAATCCTCCTCCGCCCCCTATCAAGGCTGCTCTCCCCTAGTTTAATCTGATCGCTCAGTTCTTGGAACCCAGGCCGCGCGCAGGGAGGAGCATGTCGGCGGAATCCAAGAAGACGGCGTCGAGATGCACCACGGAGACGGAGACGGGCGGCCACACCTTCGAGATCGTCGGGTACAGCTTCAAGAAGGGCATGGGCGTCGGCAGGTCCATCCGTTCGGCTACCTTCGCCGTCGGCGGTTACGACTGGGCCATCCGCTTCTACCCCGACGGCAGCACCGAGGCCTCCAAGGACTACGCCACGGCGTTCCTGGAGCTGGTGAGCAAGAACGCCGAGGTGCGCGCCCGGTACAATATCAGGTTCGTCAGCCAGCCTTCCGTGCAGATGGTGCCGGTGCCGATGGGAGGGCCTCCCCTGCATCAGATGCAGATGATGAGGAACCAGATGGTGGGAACAATTGGACGGGTCCCAGTAGGGCCAAGGTTGTTCAAGTCTTCGGATAGTACCCGGTTCGGGTCGCAGAACTCCGCACACATGCTGAGGTCTCGGCTGGAGCAAGGGATGATGTTTGGCGTCGGTTACATCCGCGATGATCGGCTGTCGATTGAATGTGATGTTACCGTCATCCGGGATTCGCATTTGTCGGGGAATGATGTTGAATCTGAAATTGAAGTGCCACCTTACGACATTATGGAGCATTTTGGCAAGCTGTTGATCCAAAAGGAGGGAGCAGATGTAACATTCAGTGTTGCAGGGGACACTTTCGAGGCACACAAGATTGTGCTCGCAGCTCGGTCTCCTGTTTTCAAGGCACAGTTTTATGGGCTACTTAGGGAGTCGGGAACACACTGTGTCACCATCGAAGACATGCAGCCGGCTGTTTTCAGGGTGCTGCTTCATTTCATCTACAATGACTCTTTGCCTGATATGAGTGATCTTGAGGGAAACGACTACGGTGAAATGATGCGACACTTACTCGTGGCTGCTGATAGGTATGCCATGGAGAGGTTGAAGGTGATATGTGAAAGCATCATTCTCAAGAACCTTGATGTGGATAACGTGGCAAACACTTTGGCTTTAGCTGATCAGCATCACTGTGACAGGCTCAAAGCTGCCTGCATTGAGTTTATGGCCTCTTCAAAGAATGTGGACGCCGTGATGGCAACCCAAGGTTATGCAAGTCTCAAAAGAACGTGCCCTTCTGCCTTTGTAGAATTATTTGAGAAATCAAGCAACAAACTTCGCAAGACTTAGATGAGAAGCTTATGCTCAAATTTTTAGCTGTTATTTTGTTATTACAGGAATAGCTTTGTTTAGTCCTGAAGTTATGTGGATACCTTCTGGTTTTGCTAGATGGTTAAGTTCCTGGATGGAGAACATATTGCTTTTTGTTGTTCCTTTTCTCTAACTATTAGATGCTCTGAAAGTAAAATCAGTATGTGAATATTGCGAGCACATGACTTCCATGTTAGCACAATTACATGATGCAATATTTTTCCATCTCTATTCAAATCTTGAAGATAAATCTATAGTTACAGACTTACAGTACATTAGTTTTGCAGCGCCTGAGAGAATTCCCAGGCACATGTGCCAGCCTCTAGCAATTGATTCCGTGGAGTCGAATTCAATCTTTCAAGGCTGCGCTGCTCAGGGCTAAATCACCCAATGCTGCTCCCAGAACGGCAGAAAAATTCCCAAAAACACAAGCTAGGCTGCAGTATATCTCCTCCATTCTTTTAATTACCAATCTGTCATCTGTGCTTGCAACCTCCTACAGTGCTTCAATGGCAACTTTCTCTTGCATACAAACTCAAATTAAACCATTGATGTCACCACGCCAAGCGCTGTCCATAGGCCGTTAGGATGGATTTTGATAAATCTTGGACCGCATGTTTATTTGTTCATCTTCTTTATAGATTGGAAGGGCATGTCACCATGCCACGCGCTGTCCATAGGCCATTAGGCCTTGAGCGCATCCGAAGCTGGTCATGCAGTTGTTCCAACCGGCAATGATGTTGTTTGTGTAGACGAAGGTTCTGCTGAGGCGGCAGCCATCGTGTCAAGGCAAATTGCATGGCAGGGAATGATCATTGGGGTTCCGAATTGGGGGGACAGGGTTAAAGGAAACAAAATGGATGCGGGGCTGGGTGGCAGAAGAAGAAAAAGGAGAGGAAGGAAGAGAAGCCAAAAAGGCAGTTAGCTATTTACTAGATTATAAGTATACATGCTTGCAGCACATACAGTCTCTGATCATTGTCTAGCCGATTGTAAATGAAAGACTTTAACTTCTCAGTTAATACAAATGATACCTTGGCAACACTAAAAATCACATAATCTACCTTCGCTGACATGCTATGCCAAAAATCACAATCTAAGTTAACTTCACTGGCATGCTACTGTTTTCTGTAGTGTTGCTTCGATATAAAAGATGGAACAATGAGCTTCAGCCTGTCCAAGGCATATCTATCTGCAGCAGAAAGCAGATGCCTGATCAGTTCAATGTAATCCTTTATAATGATACCCTCCAAGCCGTCTGGCAGCCTAGATGAAATGCAGAAGAGCCTTGACAACATCAGGCTGCATATCATCCATGGCCACGCAGGGCGTTTTCCTCTATATCATTAGTCCATACAACTCTGCTTTGAACACAGTGCAGTGCGGCAAGCACCATCATACGGCGGGGAACGCCTCTCCCCGACAAGAACTTTCCTTAATGCTTCGATATGTTTCAAGGCCCCATTTGGTGTAGTTATGAGGTGATCATCCATGATGTAAGAAGCAGAATCTCTGAAGGTTTGTAAATTATATCCTCAGTCACTATAACTTATCTTACCACTAACTCTGGATAGTCAATCATATGTATATTTTCCATTAACCTGACGTTCCATGCAACATGCATGCTTCAAAGTATATGGGACACATCACATGCATTTCACCGAGCTTTTTGATTTTTCTCTCAGAAGCTCGATTTAAACTAAAAACATTAACAATTTGCTTGTTTGTAAGTAATTTGGATGACTTTTACCCGTCTTTTTTCTTCTCTGTTCTCTCTTTGCTCCAGCAGTTCATTAACTAGTACAACTTTCTTAGTGGTACTCTGACGGCAGAGATGCCATTAACTAGGATGTGACCTGGGCTGAGCTGAAGTGGCGGCAGAAAAAAAAATCCCGAGATGTCCCAGCTCCCATGCGCGTGAACTAGGATTTTCTAAAATCCATTCGGTTAAAAGAAAAAATTAAGACAACAGTTTAAACTTAGATCATTTTATCTATTATTACTCTTGCCCAGCAAAGTTTTGCACATTAAAATTTAAACCTATACGAATATCTGGTATGAAGTGCAAAAGTAAATAATCTAGAATACAAACCAAGCAAGGCTGCTAAACCCATGGCCAAAATTCATAACAAACATATATACTCCCTAATCATCTTAGCAAATCCTTGGATACTTGATCCACAACAGGCAGGTTCATGAACCTAGGCACTGACATTCCTTTTGCCACTTTGAGGAACTTCATTTCCTAGTCCATTACCATTCAATGATACAAAAACCGTGTATTATAAGCAAATAACATTATTCCCATTGATCACATATGCTCAACAGTTTATTAGTATGTTTTTGGAAAAAAAAAATTGAAACCGTGGATGAATCCATGAAAAACGTAGTTAAGGTACACAACAGTAAGAATGAAATTGTTTGCTTATAACATAAGGTTAAATTCTGTGTCCACGACCAAGATAGGTGTACCTGAACAAACAGCATTAATAATAAGCAATTACATTTGAATAATAATTCAGAGAGACATCATCCAAAGTAAAGCAAGAACAAAGCAATAAAATTATAAGTGAATATAAAAGAGGGCACGATGTTTCCCTAGCTAAGATGATCTTTGCAAGAAAAAATAGCTCATAGGTTGCCAGCTCAGACTGGTGCCTGAGGAACCTGCTTATTGATTACCAAGCTACCAACTGCATAAGTTCTGCATTAAGCACAGGAAATACAAATGATGCAGCGCTCTAGACAGGAATTATGGTATTTCAAATGTGAAATGTACACGGCCAGCCTAAGCTGACAAACTATTGTTTAAGACTTTCAGTCGTATTATCAGTCCTATATATCAAACCAAATCGAATGTCTTCATGTTACGTTATTTGCAGATGCAATACTTTCACAAGTTACATTGGACAGATTAACCATGTGTGAATTCATAAAACTGAGATTTCAGGATTATCAAGTTGTGTTTGAACACATTCACTTTGTTCAGGTTAAAACGTACTATTCCAAAACTGAATATTTAATTTCTCAGCTGATGAAGATACAGCAGTATATGATACACAAGGTTGCACATGGTATTGACTCAGGCTGACAGAATTACTGGGAGAAATGGTGCACATTAAGGAAATGAAACAATGGCGACAGATTCTCCACCTTGTCGCTCCCTGTTTTGCTATCAGGTTCGATGCATAATATCATTTAGGGTTCCATTTGAACCACCTTCATGAACTCCCAAGAGTCATGAGTAACTATAGAGTGCTCATCAGTGTAAAGCTACTGAATATTAGCTTCTATTTAGGATTAATCCCCACCAGTGATGATGTAATAGCAGAGAGAATTCCATAATTATGTCGATTATAACAAAAACAACAGTAAAAAAATTGCAGAACAGCATGTAACTTGCCGTTCATTGACCCTGTGAAGGGAATAAAAACCAAGTTTAGCCACACCCGACATTCAATTGACCTTTCGGAAAGGATTATCCCAAAAGTGTCATAGTTTCTAACTACTGCAAGAGTTGTGGTTGACCTTCAAATCATTTATTCATCAAAATTGATAATCAAACTAGTGTACCTGTGGTCTATGACATAATCTTGAATTCATAACTAAAGAATAAAAAAGTTGAATAATAAAGTATCGTTGTAGCATACAAGCCCAAACTATCTATCAGATCAAATCGTGCATCAAAATTCATTTTCCAGCCTCGAAGATAATGCAATTGACTCTATGACAAGATCAATGAAATTATGGTGTTCCTTCAACACATGTTATGGTGTTGTTTCATTACAAAAGATGTGACCACACAGGTCCCAACCTTCATGCTAGAATTTTGGTTCACCCAACAGTTTTACAAAAGGGTAGCACAATTTAAGAACCTAAATTAGTACAGCCATGGGTTGTTAAGCATGGTTTTCTCTATCTAAAACCATGACAAACCCATATAATTAGAAATTAAAGTACTGAATAACAGACTCGGCTTACGATAGAGTACCGATCTATGCCCTGCGGTACTTGCTTGTCTTCTCCAGTACATCTAAGAGGATAGAAGGGCATGTTCTTTTGAGATTAGCATAACCTTGAGTTGCCACCACAGCCGCCATCTCACCTGCAGTGGCCATAAACTCAATGCAAATATCTTTAAGCCTATCGCAACTATGCTGATCAGCTAAGGCCAATGTAGTCGCCACATTCTCTGTATCCAGATAATCAACAAGAAGGCTTGCACACAACAGCTTCAGCCGGTCCATGGCATATCTATCAGCGGCCACAAGCAAATGCCTGACGATCTCACAGTATTCACCAACATCGAGATCATCCCAGTCAGGCAGCCTATCAGTATAGATAAATTGCAGCAGGGCCTTGAAAACATCAGGCTGCATGTCTTCCACAGTTATAAGCTGTGCACTCCTCTCCCTCATTGGTCCATAAAACTCTGCCTTGAAGACAGGGGACCGCGTAGTGAGCACAATTTTGTGTGCAGGGAAATTCTCCCCTCCCACACTGAATGTGACATCAGCAGTCTTCTCATCCAACAACAATTTGCCGAAATGCTCCGGTAAGTCCGAGGGCGGCACCTCAATCTCAAGGTCCCCAATAGTCTCTGACACACGGGACTCTTTGATGACAGTGACACTACACTCAAACCTGAGGTAATCGTCCACGATGTACCCAGCTGATTTCGACTCCAATTTACTTTTTCTTATGAGGGTACCAGTGCTGAAGCGGTTGGAAGAACTGAACACTTGTGCAGTGGTAAGAGAGTGCAGGTTCTCCGGCAACCAAGTTGTCAGGTTAATCAAGCTCAGCCGGTAGGATGCCCGCACAGTGGTCTTGCTCATTAGCTCTAGGTAGACGGAGGCACACTCACTATTATTCTCAGAAAATCCGTCGGGGTAGAAGCGGATGGACCAATCGCTGCCGCCGACGGTGAAGGTTGCTGACCGGATGAATTTGCCGACGCCGACTCCCTTCTGGAGCGTGTAGCCGACGATCTCGAACGCGTGCATGCCCGTCTCCGCCTCCGTTGTGTGCCTCGACGCAGTCTTCTTGAATTTGGACCCCATCCTTCTCGTTTCAGTCCTCCCTGCAGATTCCAAGAAATCGTTGGAAAATGTTTCCTTGAAAAGAGGCACATTTCTCAGCAGAAGAAGGAAGCACATGCAAACCTTGGAAGAGGACGGCTGGAGGAGCCGGGATGGGGAGCAGCGGGCGAGGTCGAAGCGGCGGCGGCGGAGGCTAGGTCAAAGACACAGGACTCTTTTTTTTTTTTTTGACGGAGAAAGACACAGGACTCAGGAGTGAGGAGAGGACTGAGGAAGGTCAAGAGCCTTCGTAAAAGTTGGGACTTGGGAGAAGAGGTGGGACCGTGGGAGGGGGACACTGGGACCGGTGAGCAGTAATTCTCACCTGTTCTGCTAGAAATTCTCACAGTTTTTATGTTTTTGCAATCATGGATGGAAGGTCAAGTGAAGCTAAGAGGCTCTGGTGACGCAAATATTTTGTACATGATATTGGGAACAGATGACTTAATGCTGCTTTTAGGTGATGTAAAGCTTTTGTAATTATATTAGCAACAGAGAACCAGTTTTCGCAAAAAAAAAAAAGCAACAGAGAACCAGAAATGCTCTGAATTTGGGATATGCTCTTTTCGGTTGCTTATTGTGTCATAGTGCATGCGGATTATTTGCATAACACTAATTATTGTTGAAATGAAGACACACTTTTATTTTGTTATTAGTACTATGTGCCACTTTTATGCAGCAATATGCTTGAAGTACCTGAGTTGCACACTGTTTGCTCCAGAACCGTGGATCTTTTCTTGGTGGCTGAGATGAAGCCATTGAGGCTGTTCGGCAGGCTGTGTTCGGCAGGCTGCAGCTGCGGCTGCAGAAAAATAACTGTGAACACTGTAATTGTTGCTGAAAAAATAACTACGAACACTGCATCTGCTGCTGCTGCCTGCTGCAAAACATCTAAGCGAACAGGCTGACTCACAGCGACTGCAACTTAAGCAGTGGTTTCATCTCAGCCAACAAGAAAAGATCCCACGACTCAGGAGCAAACAGTATGCATCTATTTTGGAACAGAGGGAGTATGTGTCAGACTTGTTTTAGAAAAAAAATAATTTTATACGTTATTTTATTTTATTTTCTTGATCGGAGCACGGAAGCTAGCATGACATTGCTAGTTTTTACAACAAAAGAAAGAAAAATAAAAGAAAAAGAAAAACCTCTCGCTCACTGACCCAGGGGGCCAGGCAGGGCCCATGCGGCACCAGCTGTCCCGGCTACCTCCTCTGCTGCCGCCACCTCACCTCCCCTGTCTCCTCTCCACTCTTCACTTTTCCTTTCCTGAGGCTGAGAAGGCTTCCATCGCATTGCTACCAAGGTTCGCCCGCGCCTCCTCTGGCCAGCTGACCCGGCCGGCGCAAGAAAATCTTAAAATGATCTGACGGGTTCTTGAAATCTTGCTGCAGGGAGCGAGTAGGATGCCGTCGGACCAGGAGACCACGGTGTCGAGGTGCACCACCAAGACGGCGCAAGGCACACACTCTTTCGAGATCATGGGCTACACGCTACAGAAAGGCATCGAGGAGTTCGTCACCTTCTACCTCGAGCTCATGACCGCCGAAACCCCGAAGGTCCAGGCGTTGTACGACCTGTGCTTGGTTAATCAGGCTTCTGGGTCGACAGAGTCGATACTTTCTGTAACCGCACCACATCCACATGTGTTCAGTTCTTTGGACGGAACCGGCGTTGCCCCAAGCCATCCGGCGTTCATAGAGAGAAGTAAGCTGGAGACGCAATCGGCCGGGTACATTGTCGACAATTGCCTGACCATTGAGTGTCATCTCACTGTTGCCGGAGACGCGAAGGTGTCCAAAACCAATGGGGGATTTGAGATCGAGGTGCAGCCCTCGGGGTTACCAGAGCATTTCGGCAATCTTCGGTTTGACACGGAGACGGCCGATGTCGTTTTCGTTGTGGAAGGGGAGACTTTACTAGCGCACAAGCTTGTGCTCGCAGCACGCTCCCCTGTCTTCAAGGCAGAGTTCCATGGGCAGATGAAGGAGAGGACGGAACAGAGTGTTACCGTGGAGGATGTGAAGCCGGATGTGTTCAAGGCCCTGCTGTATTTCGCCTACACTGATACGGTGCCTGCATCTGAATGGGATGGCCTGGATGATGGTGTGTACATTGAGACTGTCAGGCATGTGCTTGTGGCTGCAGATAGATACGCCATGGACAGGCTGAAGCTGGTATGCGCAAGCATTCTGCTCGACTATCTTGATGTGGAGAATGTTGCAACCACATTGGCCTTAGCTGATCAGAGCAACTACCCCAACCTTAGGGATGTTTGCATTGAGTTGATGGCATCTACTGATCAGATGGACATTGTGGTGGCAACCCAAGCTTATGCAGATCTCAAAAGAAATCACCCTTCCATTTTGGTTGATGTGTTGGAGAGGACAAGCAAGTTTCGCAAAACCTATATGGATTAGCACCTTAGTGTAAGCTTAGTATGTGAGTAGGTATTATAGCCCTTGTAGTATATGAATAACTGTTTCTTTTTCCTCAAGAATGCTTAGTCGAACCTATTGGTAGTGGTAGTGATTACTTTAGTTGCTCTTATGATCACACCTAATGTAAGATATGTAATAGCAGCATGTTGTTGGGATCATAACTGTTTATGCTATATATCATAGTATTAATTTCACTACTTTCACAGCTGAAAAATAAATCTCCATGTTCACCACTGTTACCCCCTTACAATGGTTTGAGCCTCTGTGATGATCATGTTCATTATGTTCATAGGTTATTTATACTTTGATCTTAAATCAGTTTCGAAATTTGGGTATCTGGTCACTACTTAGGCACTGGAATATGAGTACATCTTGATGTGGAGAATGATGCAACTACATTGTCCTTAGCTGATCAGAATAGTTGCCTGGTAGCTAGAGAATGATGAAACCACATTGTCCTTAGCTGACCAGAGGATTCTCTTCGCTGGCAGTGCAAGATTTGCAAAGTTGGATCCAAAACACTGGACCGCAAAATGGGAAGTTAATTATTGCCTACCACTTGTTCGACTATGTGTCTGAATGGTGGCGTCCATTACTCTGGTCCTGCAACCATGCACCAACAAGACATCGTCACCACCGTACCTCATGCCAAGAATATTTGCCACTGCTCCAGAGGCAGATGGAACCGTCATCACCAACACAGATGCCACTGCAGACAGCAACAATGTCAATGTCACAGTCATATCTTTGGCACAGATGAGATGTTCAGTTCAAGGAAGTTTCAGTGTCAATGGAGTTCTTGCCGAAGCATTGACC
Organism: Eragrostis curvula; assembly: GCA_007726485.1. Classification (NCBI taxonomy): domain Eukaryota; kingdom Viridiplantae; phylum Streptophyta; class Magnoliopsida; order Poales; family Poaceae; genus Eragrostis; species Eragrostis curvula. The sequence goes on from RWGY01000005.1 coordinate 8,447,828, forward strand.
ACAATTAGGATTGACAACATTACTTGACAGTATGCTCAAGCATTGATGTCACACCTGACCTCTCAATTCGTGTGCACAGAACACAACCGGGTTGGCGCCATGTCCTGCGAGGTCTACTATCTCGAACATAAGCTGAGAACGGATAAAATATGCAGCAATACACATCATTGAGAACCGGGACAAAATTGTTTGAACACTTTGTACACAGCCATAAGTACTCAGAACCTCACTTGACTTAGCATGAGCAAGGCTAATTACACTGTTTTCCAGTCTAAATTTAAAATTTTGTTACTGCTATGTTGAACCAAGGGTTAGAGGAACTGAAAGCAATGTTACTGAATCTGCAGTGGTTTGAAATAATGAACTGAAAATTAGAACCGTTCTCCTCCCTGATTATAACACGGATCGAAATGACAAGAACTGTCACATCATCTTTCCACAACCGATATAGTGATCAGAAAAACAGAAATTGATGCAATGTTGAGGCAGGGGATCATACTATCATTTTTAGATTTGATAAGTGAACAATATTCAGAAGGCAATGATGTCTAGCCAACACTGCAGAACAGATAATACCATCTTTTTTTCTCTCATTTGCACATTGTATTGCGGAGGTTAAGATAGCAGTAGTTATCCACAGCCGATGTCCAAAAAAAAATCATTTTTTTACTAAGAACCTGCTTATGATGTTGCTTTGATATGGCCAGTAATCTGATTACTGCCAAAGTATATTGTTGATCGTTTCGGATGAGAAAGATGTCAGGCCAAATGGTAAACCCTTGACTGCGAAAAAGAACACCCACTCCACCATGCCATGTTGTGTTTAATTTATAGTTCACAGCAGTGATATGGTTACAGGTGAATGAAAGGAAAGTGAGTTTATGGAGACACCTTCCAAAATGAAAATCTCACCGAAAAGCTTACACAGTGATTTGTGTCACTCTCCCTGCATTTTGTCTTTACTTGATTCATACCTATCCAAGAGGTAAAACTGAAGGAAACTGGATGTGCTAGTGTGCTACAGGTTGGTTTCAGCCAAGAGGCGATATTGATGATTTGAACAGCGCTTGCAACAAGAAATTAAGCATTATTTCATAGTTGCAACACTGCTTTCGAAATGAAATGAGGATATCATCCAATAATTGAAATTTGCATTATTTCTTTTCCCAAAAGAAAGCTTCAACTATTATACAACATATGATTTTATACAATTGTCACCAATATCTGCTGCATCATGGAGTTTCTTTTTTTGAAAAAAAATAAAAATACATGCAAGCAACCCATCTTTTTGATAAGTTGCCATTTTGCTGTTTTTTCAGCTCACTACGTAATAATAAACACCCTATACTTTCTAAATTAATCCACCGTCTATAATGTTTACTTTAGGTTCATTCTTACAGTAAAAAAATATATAGAAAAAGACCTGAATTTTGTACATACCTTTATTGAAACTGTGGAGATCGATCATGCAATAAACAGGTAAGCACCGGGAAAAGTAAATCTACTGTCAGAATTATATATGATGGCATATCTAGTAGTAAACGACGAACTCAAGATAGAATTGAGAACCTGGGAAAATTCATGAGAAAGTCAGAATTAAATCGCAAAGCTAACAGTTTTTTTCTGAATAAAGTATAGTTACCAAATGGAAAACAATCTCCCCAATGCTCGGGGATTGAGATCCTCTCCATTGGAGGTCTCAATTCAGACAAGCTACACTGACGTGAATTTGATGCAATGGCTAACCGTCCGATGGAAAACGGATGGAGCAAACAAATTGCTACAGGGTTCAACAAAAAATAAACATTGCCGGCATAGCAACCTCGATTCACTGTATACACAGTATTTGCTACAGTGTTAATGCATTTTACTGTTTCCTATCTCACAAATTACTGTGCCAACTGCTACAGCTCTAAATTTTTTACTTCTAACGCAGAGGGGTTCGAATCGGCTGCAGCAGAGAGAAAAATTCAGAGAATTGTAACTCGTTACAATGTTTTATGTGAGGGAGCTACAGTACTGTTTGAACAGTACTCGGGTTCCTGTAACATCGGTTTTTACTATAACGTTATTTCTATAGCGATTAATTTGAGCCATCTATTCTAGATCGGACGGTGGAAAATATGAAAAATTCTAGCTACAGTACTCTCTCTGAATTTTGACCTCTAATTCAGAGGATCTGAATCGAGCGCAGAGGACCCTGATCCAATGCTCGGTGCTCACACGTCACCGGCGCCAGGGCCCACGACGCACCAGCTGTCCCGGCTACCTCCCCTGCTGCCGCCACCTCACCTCCCCTGTCTCCTCTCCTCTGCTCGCTTTCCTTCCCTGAGAAGGCTTCCATCTCTCTCATTGCTACCTCCGCCGCCGCCGCCCCGCAAGCAGTTTCTGCCGCCCCCGCCTTCAGTTCCTCCGCTGCCAGCCGCCACATCCCGTTCCCTTCCGAGGTTCGCCGTTACCTCATCTTCCTGACTGACCGGCGCAAGAAAATCTTGACAGTTCTGACGAGTTCTTGAAATCTTGCTGCAGGGAGCGAGGTAGGAAGCCGTCGGACCAGGAGACCACGGTGTCGAGGTGCACAATCAAGAAGGCGCAGGGTACGCACGCGTTCGAGATCGTCGATTACACGCTCCAGAAAGGCATCGGCGTCGGCAACTTCGTCAGGTCCGGCACCTTCACCGTCGGCGGCTACGACTGGGCCATCCGCTTCTACCCCGACGGGTTCACCGATTACACCAAGGGGCGTGCCGCCGTCTACCTCGAGCTCATGAACGAGGACGCCGAGGTCCGTGCGTTGTACGATCTGCGTTTGGTTAACCAGGCTTCAGGGTCGAAAGAGTCGATATCCTCTGAAACCGACCCAACTGCACTCGGTTCTTCCAACGGCGGAACCACCCCGGCGTTGATAGAAAGGAGCAACCTGGAGCTCGAATCGGCCGGGTACATCGTGGACGACTGCCTCACCATTGAGTGCCATCTCACTGTTGTCGGATCTGCGAAGGTGTCGAAAGCCAATGGAGGATTGGGGATTGAGGTGCCGCCCTCGGAGTTATCGGAGAATTTTGGCAAACTTCTGTTTGACGAGGAGACGGCCGATGTCGTCTTCATTGTGGAAGGGGAGATTTTCCCAGCGCACAAGCTTGTGCTCGCAGCACGCTCCCCTGTCTTCAAGGCAGAGTTCCATGGGCAGATGAAGGAGAGGACTGAACAGTGTGTTACCGTGGAGGATGTCAAGCCGGATGTGTTCAAGGCCCTGCTGTATTTCGCCTACACTGATCTCATGCCTGAATGGGGTGACCTGTCTGATGATGAGTACATTGAAACTGTCAGGCATCTGCTTGTGGCTGCAGACAGATACGCCATGGACAGGCTGAAGCTTCTATGCGCAAGCATTCTGCTCGACTATCTTGATGCGGAGAATGTTGCCACCACATTGGCTTTGGCTGATCAGAGCAACTGCCCGAGCCTTATGGATGTTTGCATTGAGTTTATGGCATCTATTGATCAGATGGACACTGTGGTGGCAACCCAAGGCTATGCAGATCTCAAAAGAAATCACCCTTCCGTTTTGGTTGATGTGTTGGAGAGGACAAGCAAGTTCCGCAAAACCTATATGGATTAGCATCTTATCGTAAGCTGAGCATGTAGTCTAGCTCTTGTACTGTATGAATGTAACTTGTTTGTTTTCCCTAGAGTGCATCATGCTTATTAGTTGAACCTGCTGGTAGTTATTAGTTCGGTTCCTGAGACCATTTGCCGCATTTTTGTTGTAGTATTGGAGGCGGAGATGGTTAATGAGCATTTGGACGTGGAGCTCTCAGGATCACACCTATTTTAATGAAACGATGTAAGATACTATGTAATAGCAGCATGTTCTGGGGAACATAACAGTTACTTTGATGCTATATATTCTGCTATTAATTTCACTAGTTTCAGAAATGAAAAACAAATCTCTGTGTTTACCACTACGTCCCCTTACACTACTTTGAGCTTCTGTGATGATCATGTTAATTACGTTGATGGGCTATTTATACATTGAGCCTAAACGAGTCATGAAACTTGGGTATCTGACCCCTGCTTCGGCAGCCTGTGTGGAGAATGTTGCAACTACATTGGCCTTAGCTAATCAGAATATTTGCATTGAGTTTGTGGCCTCTGCACATGAGATGGACGCAGTGGTTGCATGTGGATCTCAAAAGAAAATTACCTTCTATTTTGGTTCATGTGTTGGAGAGGACAAGCAAGTTCGGCAAAAGAAATGGGGATTACTATACGAGTACATTGACATTTTGCTGCACTTCTGTCAACTTTGTGGACGTGCAGATAGTTGGGCATCAGCAAGTGAAGACTGTCACTACACGATTTACAGCTGAGAGTTGTCAGAAAATGGCTGACGGTTGCCTGGTATTTTTCTTCATTCTTGTAGTACGTTATTATTGGTCCGGGATACTTTGATAGTAATTTATCATTACTCTTGGGAAACAGTTATCTGACACTTAAAACACCGTCGGATAGTAGAGGAGAATAAAATAAAGAATACAACCACAACCGCACGCCATCCATCTGGTGAAAATACTGTACCTGTGCTGTGTTTGTATGACGATTATAAAGAGTAAAAAGTTCTTAATAAGAGGGCATATCAAAAGAAAATTAACGGAAAAAAAAATATTTTAGCTAGCTTCATGTTATCTAAACTATTGCTAAGTTTGTAGTATAATTATAAACATGTTGTGTATCTTACTTTTATTTCAATTGAGACGACCGTTTGCTCTACCTACCGGCACCTAGCGTACAACATGACCAGGATCCTGCGATGACGACAATTAGTGGTAAACCATAAGTAGGTCCATAAATTAACAATTATATGTATATATGAAAACCAAAATTCTGTATTTTTTATAAAGTTAAATTACTTGTGTCATTGGTAACACATGAAACTGTGATTTTAATTATCTGGTTCTACGTTTGCAAAACTGATCACAACCGGAAGCTCGGACGGTTACGTTCTGCCAATATTATGTAGGTAGAACATGGAAAGGAAAAGAAAAAAATTATCCACTCCCCCATCTCTATCCGCCTCAAACTGCTCACATATGCCACACCCGCACGTTAGTGCGCCCCGGTGCACCTCCTCCGTGCCGCCTGCCGGGAAACTGGGGTTGAAGCCCGACTAGCCGTGAGCTTGGGGGTAGCAGGACGGGCTAGCCGAGGCACCGCCGCCCACCTGAGGCAATGCCAGCGTGAGGCGGATAAAGTAAAACTGATCAGCTTCCCAGTCCGCACAGTTCAAATTCGAAAATCGATTGTTTCTTGGCTGCTGTTCGTTTCGTTTCGCTGCAGCTGCGACTGCGGCTGCAGAAAAATAACTGCGAATACTGTAGCTGCTACTGAAGAAATAACTGCGAACATTGTAGCTGTTGCAAAGCAGCCGCTGCAAAGCAGCGAGACTACTCGGTTTCTTATCTAGTTCTGCATTGGTATTTCAATCCTTGTACGGAGAGCCACAATGCATAGCCTTATGGATAGATCAGGAAAAAAATGTGTATATAGTCGATATAAATAGCTGTAGTTTCTATTTGGTTTTGCAATTGGCAGATTATCTTTTTTATAAAACAATTAGAAAATGAAAAGAAAAGGTCTCGCTGCTCGCACGTTCTACCACCACCACCACCGCCCACGAGCACCAATCTGCAGTCGCAGTTACCCCTCCTCCCCCGTCTCGTCTCCTCGCTTCCCTTTCCCGAGAAGCCTTCCATCTCACTGCGTCTCCGTCGCCGGCTCCGTCGCCACCCCGCAAGCCGTTGCTGCCGGCCCCGCCCCTCCCGCATTCGCTACCTCCCGTTCCCTTCCGAGGTTCGCTCGCAATTCCTCTGGCCCAGTGCAAGAAAGATCCCCTTTCAGAGTTCTTAAATCTTTTTTTTTTTTAAATTCTGCAGGGAAAAGGATGGCGTCGGATCCGGAGACCACGGTGTCTAGTTTCACCACCAAGACGGCGCGGGGCACGCACGCGTTCGAGATCATCGTCCGATCCGGCACCTTCACCGTCGGCGGCTACGACTGGGCCATCCGCTTCTACCCTGACGACTACGAGGGGTTCACCACATGGGGCTCCAAGGTCTGTGTCGCCATCGACCTCGAGCTCATGAGCGTGAACGCCAAGGTCCGGGCGTTGTACGATCTGCGTTTGGTTAACAAGGCTTCAGGGTCGAAAGAGGTGATATACTCTGCCACCGCCCCAATGGTGTTTAGTGCTCCTACTACCTGCTGGACCGCCCCTGTGTTAGTTGAAAGAAGCAAGATTGAGAACGGATCGGATGGGTTCATTCATGACGATTGCCTCACCATCGAGTGTAATCTCAGTGTCGTGATAGATAAGCAGGTGCGGAAAACCAAAGGGGGTGGTGAGATCCGCGTGCCGCCTTCGAACTTGGGGAAGCATTTCAGCAAGCTTTGGTTGGATGAGGCGACAGGTGATGTCGTTTTCATTGTGGAAGGAGAGGCTTTTCCTGCACACAAGGTTGTGCTCGCCGCTCGCTCCCCTGTCTTCAAGGCAGAGTTCCATGGGCAGATGAAGGAGAGAACTGAACGGTGCATTACCGTGGAGGATATGAAGCCGGATGTCTTCAAGGCCCTGCTGTATTTCGCCTACACCGATATGGTCCCTGAATCTGAATGGGATGACCTGAATGATGGTGAGTACCGTGAGATTGTCAGGCACCTGCTTGTAGCTGCAGATAGATACGCGATGGACAGGCTGAAGCTGATGTGTGCAGAGATTCTTCAAGATGTTCTCTCTGTGGAGAATGTTGCAACTACGTTGGCCTTAGCTGATCAGAATAACTGCCCGAGCCTTCGAGATGTTTGCATTGAGTTCATGGCCTCTACAGATAAGATGGACAGTGTGGTGGCAACCCAAGGTTATGCAGATCTCAAAAGAAATCGCCCTTCCATTTTGGTTGATGTGTTGGAGAGGTCAAGCAAGAAACGCAAAACATAAATGGATTATGCAGATCTCAAGTATGTGAGTAGGTACCTTAGTTCTTGTAGTATATTATAACTTATTTGTTTTCCAAGAGTGCATCATGCTTAGTTTAACCTATGGATAGTTATTAGTTTAGTTTCTTAGATCTTTTGTTGTACCTCAAACGTTTCGAGGCGCAGATGCCTGATGAGCATCAGCACGTGCAGCTCTCAGGGTCACACCTAATGGAACAATGTAAGATGTGCAACATCAGCATGATGTTGAAGGAACATATCTGTTACTTTGATGCTATATATCTTAGTATTAATTTCTCTAGTTTCACATCTGAAAATCATCAAAACTCCATTTTTAATCTGGTACATATTTCTTGGTGGCCTTTATGTTGCAATCTATCTGTACGTCTGCTCATTGAATGTTGGATTTCTTACTATCTAAGTTTTATAATGTACAACACAGATACAATACTTTGTTGGATGAGTTGTTTAAATAATCTACCACCAACCCCCTGCAATAGTTTGAGTTTCAATAATGATCATGCTCATTATGTTCATAGACTATTTGTACTTTGAGCCTAAATCACTCGTGAAACTGGGTATTTGGTCTCTGCTTACGCGACATTTGAGTATATCTTGATGTGGAGAATATTTCAACTATATTGGCCTTAGCTGATCAGAATAACTGCTTGAGCCTTTGAGATGTTTGCATTGATTTTCTTGCCTCGACAGATGGATGCTGTGGTGCCAAGGTAATGCAAATGTCAAATGAAACTACCCTTCTACTTTGGTTTTGATGTGTTGTAGAGGGCTAGAAGTTTCACAAACATATATGGATTAGCACCTGGTCGTAAGCTGAGTTTATGAGTATTTTAGCTTGATGTGTTGTATGATATGAAAAACTTGTTTGGTTTCCTAGAGCATACCATACTTAGTTGACCTATAGGTGGTTAGTTTAATTCTTGACATTTTGCTGCACCTTTTTCAGTCTTTTGGATGTGCAGAGAGTGAAAATGCAGACGGTAAAAGGTAGACAGTTGGTCGACCATCATGTAGCATTTTTAAATGGCCATTTAATCGCGCTAGATGGTTGTTTAGGTATAGACGAGAGTGCCCGTCTAGCATTTAGATGTTGTTCGTCCTTTAATTCTGTTAGGAAAACAGAGGTGCAGATAATTGGGCATCAGCATATGGAGCTCAAACGGTTACACCTATTGCAATGAAACACTGTAAGATACAAAACAGCAGCATGTTTGTTAAAGGAACATAACAGTTACTTCGATAATATCTTAGTATTGATATTACTAGATTTGCAACTGAACAGCACATCTGCATGTCTATTCTGGTACATATTTCTTGGTGGCGTGTATGTTGCAATCCATCTGTAGCATCTCATTGAATATTTTTTTTTTTTAAGTATCCCAAGTTTTGTAATGTACAGTACGGATACGATATACCACAGCCCCTTGCAGTAGTTTGAATTTTTGGGATGACCATCTTGATCATGATCATAAATAATTTGTACTTTAATGCCATGAAATTTGTGTATCTGGTAACTGAATTAGCTTTTAAATTTGTATAAAATCCAAATTTATTCCATTACTTTTTTTTCTCCCATTAATTGTTTCTATCAAATGAAAGTTTTTCCTTGTTATATTTAGATGATGTGGATCATTATTTAGCAAGGCTATTCTCACTCTATTAGCAATCACACAGTAATGTCTAATGTTTAGAACTTCTCAGCTATGTTGTAGTTTATGGAGGTAGTGTCCATGTTAAGCCTGAATTTAATAAAGTATTTCTTAAGCGTTATACTGAAAAACAGGGGTAAGATGAAGCTTTCCATTGCCACTTCTGTCTTTTGTCACCACTGACGACTTGTATTCCATGTTTAATCTCATTTATTATAGTGCACTTGCAATTTTCATTAGCATTGATTTGTCGAGCAACTTTTTAACTGGTGAAATCACCACCCCAGTATCACTACACTTGATGGATTCATAAACTTGAATTTATCATCAAACAACCTTAGTGGTCAAATTCCCGACAAGATTGGTGCCATGGAATCACTTGAATCCCTCGACCTTTCTAAAAACAATCTTTTTGGTGAAACACCAATGAACTTATCCAATTTGACATCTCTGAGCTTCTTGAACTTGTCCTACAACAGTTTGTTTGGAAGGATACCCACAGGTTGTCAACTTGAAACCCTCAATGCAGAGAACCCTACACAGTTCTAAAAATTAGTGGACTTTGTGGACCCCCTGTTCAAAAAAATTGTTCACGAAATGACACGTCTAATCATGGAGATCATAGAAACAACAAGCAACAACTTGATCCAATGTCCTTGTATCTTGGTCTGATATTGGGATTTGTTTTTGGGTTGTGGATGGTGTTCTGTTCTTTCTTGATCAAGAAAACTTGGAGAATTGCTATTTTCGCCTCTTGGACAAGCTTTATGACCAAATTTGTGTGTTTGTGATTGTAAAGTGGGCAATGTTCACTAGGAGTTTAGCTGTAGAATAAGCAACACCAAATGGAAGCAATAAATGTTCATGTCCAATAAATTGAGAACTGTTAAAAACTACTTGAGGAAGATTCAGACGATTTATGTAAGATAAGTCCTTTGCCTTCTGGCTAGTGAAATAAATTATTTGTGTTATTTAGCCCTTTCATTACATGTAAACATTTGAGAAGTTCTGCAAAAAGTTATTTGTTTAGATTTGTCAGCATTTCCATGTGGTTATTAAGGGGTTCGAAGATTAGTGGTTGGCTGCAGTAGTCGCTCTCTGATTCTATCTAAGTTCTGAACCAATGCTCCAAATCTGGTTGTGACGAAGGGCAGAACCAAATCTATCTGTAATCAGGGAAGGAATATAGCACCTGATTAAATGGAAATGAGGAAGCCATTACTCCAATGGACAACTATCCCCGAAGGCTCTGTTAGTACACTGATGACACTACATCAGTCATCACAACTTTTTTTATTCTTTTGTGGTATCCAGTAAGACTGAAAATATACGGCGCATGCATGTAAGGAGGACCAAAGGTTTGCAGTTCTCACATCTAAACTAACACCTTAAACTAAGAAATGATGATCGCTATTCATATGTTTTTGGGAGAAAAAAATTAAAGGACGTACTATGACTCGCCTAACACTAAGCATATCTTTTTTTTTTTTGGACAAAACACTAAGCATATCTAATCTAAGTTTTTCGACGTTTGCTTCTCTCGTAGACCTCAACTAAGACTGCCGGGCAACTTCTTTTGAGATTTGCGTAACCTTTAGTCTCCATCACCGCTTGCATGTCATCCTCATCCGAAGAGTTCAAAAACTCGATGCAGACCTCCTTAAGGTCGTTGCAGTTGTGCAGATCCGCCAAACCCAGTGTGGTCGCCACGGTCTTGGTGTCAAGCTTCTTTGCAAGGACGCTTTGGCATAGCATCTTCAGCCTATCCATCACATATATATCCGCCGCGACAAGCAAATGCCGTATCATCTCGCAGTAATCGTCCCCTTCAAGGTCACCCAAATCAGGCAACGAGTCGGTGTAGATGAAGTGCAGCAATGCCCTGAACACCTCTGGCTGGATGTCGTCGACGATCACGCAGTCTGTCGCCTTGTCCCTCATCGGCCCCAGAAGCTGCCCCTTGAGGACGGGCGACCGCGCGAAGAGCAAAGTCTTGTGCGCCGGGAAGAGCTCCCCTCCGACGCTGAACGTGACATCGGCTCCCTCCCCTTCCAGCAGCTTGCCGAGATGCGCCGTGATGTCGGACGGCGGCACATCGATCCTCCCGGACACCTTCAAGCCGGTGGCCTCGAGCCTCGTCTCCTTGATCACCGTGATCTCGCAGCGCACGGCGAGGCAGTCGTCCTTGATGTACCCGGAGGCCTCCAGCCGCTGGTCGCTCTTCATCTGGAACGACTGCGACGACGGGAAGTTGCTGCCTCTGACGGTGCTGTACGTCCTCGGCTCCGGCGAGGTCCAGCCGGAGCCCATGGCGCCGGACGCCCGCTTCACCAGCCGCACCTCGTGCCACGCGCGCACCTCGGCGTTCGCGCTCACGAGGCGGAGGTGGAGCCAGGCGTTGCCGTTCTGCTGCTTGGTGAGGCCGTCGGGGCAGAAGGAGAGCACCCAGGTGTAGCCGCCGACGGTGAAGGTGCCGGACTCGTACGACTTGCCGGTGCCGATGCCCTTCTTCAGGCTGTACCCGACGATCTCGAAGGTGTGGGCGCCCGTCGCCGTCTCCGTCGTGCACCGCGACACCGTCTCCTTCACCGTCGTGTGTTCAGCCGTCGACGCCATTGATCCGATCCAGTCTTCCTCTGAGGAACAGGTGGTGGAAGGGGACATGGATCGAACAAGATCGGTGAAAAGCGGCGGCGGCAAAGGTTTTGAACGAGGGAGGAGCGTGGGAGGAAGAGATTCGATCGGCGATGAAAGCGTTGAGACCCACCCGTTGGAGAAGGAACGCCACCGTACGTTCCCTTATTTAACGGATCAAAGCATACGAATCTTTTCGGAGAAGGAACTAGTCGCAGTGAAAGGAATTTCAAATCATCTGACACATTATGGAAAGAAAAAGATCCCTTTTAAAGTTTTTATATGTCCCTTACCATCTTTATTTAAGGTTTTTATATGGAATTTGAACGTACTATTGCAAGTATATACAGGTTTCTTTTCTTCCTTTTTTTTTTGGCCAAAAGGGAAGAATATATTAAACTGAAAGCATATTACATCCTTCTGTTACAGCAAACACGCTGAGAAAACGAAAAATACAAGAATCTGTACCTTACAGATCAGCTTTCATTAGTTTGACCATGCATCGCCACACATATTATTGACATTTCAATGGATGCTAATTTTTGGTGCAACCACCTGGTCCCCCGTAGTGGAACATGTTTTCAGTAAGTGAGCTAACTTGATAGCATTTGTTGTTGGATACTTCAGCACGAAGATTGTGAAGCCAACTTTCGGGAGCATTGCCTTGCCCACTGGCGTCTATATACTGAATGTCACGAACAAATGCTGATAATTCTCCTGGCCACTGGCCATTGCCCATCGGAGGGCTAGGCTCATTACTTGGAGATACAGTTGTTCCACCCCAAAACAATGATGTAGCATTATCTCTCATAGTAGTAAAAAGACTTTTAGGCCAGTACCCTACAGGGGTAAGATTGTTGGTGTCACGCCCGGTGTGGATCCACCAATCTCCGTCTTCTTTGTTCTGAAATGCAAATGTAAACATTAGCAACAATGCAATTCTGTTAGCTTTCTACAGCCATATGAAACACAAAACACATATTTTGGAAGACTAAATAGCTTTGTTTTGCTGGCGTCGATCGATTAATTAGAAACAAATAACCCATAAGCTGATATGTTCAAATGCACATTTTTTTTTTGTCAAACAGCATACATTTTCGAATTCATTAGGGAACTGTTTAAAGAATAACCAAATTGTTTGTATCCTACCTTAAATATCTTTATAGAGATTTTAGACTGCCCCAACCCTGGCTCTATAGTATCTCCAGGAGTAATAGGAACCCCCTTTACTGGCACAAATCCATCACACACCAAGTTGGAACATCCAGGATCGTACTTTATATCTACCTGGAATCCAAAATTGATGAAAATCATGTAAGATGATCTACATTAAACAAAATAAAATATAATAAATAGGCAGTAAAGTATATGCCAGCATACGTTATAATACACGAAAAAGTGAGTTTTATTGTCACCGTACAAAGTTGGATTTATCTGCAAGAAAAACATTGTTATGACCTCATAGTTACACATAGCTGATCATGTTAGTTTGTCATACACTGAAGACAAATTTTGTTACCTCCCATCCGGCTTGTATTGCTTCTTTTGAGGTGTGTAAGGCCATATTGGCGGCGGACTGGAAGCCTTTCTTCAAAGTTGGGAAATTGTAAATGTCAAATGTGGCCATTGCACCATGATATCCTTGCATTGGGTTTTGATATGACGTGTATGCTGCAGTGCCCTGTAAGACGTGGATATTGTATCATAGTTATGCATAGAAGGGGCTCACATTTGAACCTACTAAATCATTACTGCATAACTGTAGAGTGATGTATCTTAGACTGAAGACCTATTCGATTCTGAAATGTTTTGGAAACAAAATAAGGGCTATCAGCTTACATTGAAGGATAAAAGGAGGAAAACAGTTTCTCTGAGCTAAAGCTGGGCCAAAAGAAGCGAACTCTAAGAATTAAAAGTCAAACACTAATTAAGCAAGCTCTCATGAACACAAATAAACGAAACTCAACCATTTTTTCACAAAATGTACCAAACTTTGTTTTTACAAAATTACACATTTTTCATGTTACTAACGAAAGAAGACTATCAACTAGTGAACTTTGAAAACAGTTCGAACACGCCTTATTAATCCATCATTGATAAGTCTACAAGATTTGATATCTTTCCTCGGGGAAAACAATTTGAAATTTCCCCCGCCCTCTCTAATCTCTATCCATTTCTCACTCTCCGGCTCCTGTTCTCTCCTGATGTTATATAGATTGGAGATAATTTATTGTGAAATCATGTCAGCCTTTTTTAATAGCGATCAAGCTACCTGGCCCCGGCCTAGCCCAACCCAACCGCAATCTCCGACCGCCTTGCCGTCCGTCGTCTCGCCTTCCACCACCTCCAGGCTGGACTACCTCCCCAGATCTCCTCCTCTAATGCCTAAATCCCCCAACCCTAAAGCTCGATGGCGCCATGTTTGGCTGTCGACTGAATCTTCTCCAATCTTCAGTCGATTGAGCAGTAGTAAATCCAGAAAAAATATACAAGAACGAAGAACATCAAATTTTAATCTACCGTAGCTGAAATTACCTGGCTACCTAATGAATCGAAGAGTTAGAAATTTATAAGAAAAGTGAAGCTAAGATAATTTGAAACTTACATCCACGTTAAGTATTGTAGGCACCCATTCCAACAGCGCACTTGTAACCACATTCTCCAAGCAGAATGCGAGTATTACAAGGAAAAAGCACACAATCTGAGGCATATTCAAGAATGAAAAATGGACGGATCACACCTACCTGCTCGATTAATTGGGATAAACTTCTGAAAAGGATATAAGCGAGAGTAAAGGAACAATAATCTTTGATTGGTCTAACAATAACCGTGTGCCCTGAGGCAGCATATAAATATTTAATGGGCACACATCTGCTTTATTACAAAAGATTAATGGTTTTATGTGACGTATATTGTAGTAATGTGAGAAGTTATTGTTATCGATTGGGATGGGAAATGCCACAGGCTGCAGAATTGTTCACAGCAAAAAGAGTTTATTGCACCAGATATACGTTTAATTAATTATGTGTTATTTAAAGCATTCACGCTATATTATTTGGCACATCTTTGTACATACGAGAATTCGTTGCTGCTTACTCTATTGCAAATTAAAATAATGGCATTTGAACGAACAACCACAAAAACAAAAATCATGTAAGGCTTGGACATGTGATCCATAGGCTCTCGATCGATCTGATTGGTCTTGCTCGGATCTTGGTGTAAAGCGTGGGACAGGTGGCCGAGAACGAGAAAGGAGACACGTGATGTTGAAACCTGTATGTATGATGAGTGCACAGCCATGGTGATGTATGAGTGATAGATATATTAAGAGCTGAATATTCACCTAAAATAATGTAATGAGGGATTATGAGCCGAATATTTTTATTTTTTAATTTTATATTTTATTTTTATTCTTTTAATCTCGAAGATTTGCCGGCACAATCTACGAATGTGCTTATAGAGGTAGAGTTTGCGTATATACGTTCATAGAGGTGAGTGTGCGTGTGTTATGGGTGTCTGAGTTGTAGTACTTTGTAATCGCAAAAAAAAAAAAAAGGATTGCACCTGACTGCGCGGTGGATCTCACGCGGTTACTACAGTATCCTTCAAAAGTGGTACCATGTTGGTGACCAAACAATATACTGTTGTGCTAACGCTATCGGCGGAGGAAACAACTCACCAAAGTAGATAAGATACAAGACACAATGTAAGGTGGAGCCTCTTCTTTATTATTCAGAATAAACTCATGATTACAATGTTTGGGGTGCTTCATTATATTCGGGGTGGAGGTTCTCCTCCCTTTCTAGGATGGGAACTGCTTTGGTAAATTGCCCACATATGGATTAAGAGTAGGATAGGTTCTTCTAGAACTTCCTTAGTTAGTCCAACTAGAGTTATTAGCATAACACTACCCCTTGGGCATTTTACGACGACACACATGTCTCATTAAAAACTCCTTCATAAAAACCCAGTAGGAAAAATGGAGAAAAGAGTACATGGTACCGTAGCTCCATATTGCACACATTGCTTCGTTAAAAACCTCTTTTGAGAAAACTCAATGAGGGAAAAAGAGTACAATACTATATTCTCCTAGAATATACTATTATGTCTTCTAGACTTGTTGTAGTAAGGATTATGTGCTCAAGGATATTCTCCCCCTGATCTGCACACTTCTGTAAGCCTTCTCATTCCAATTCATGCCTATGCTTTTCAAAGGAGCGGGCAGAAAAGGTTTTAGTGAACATATCTGCCAGATTATCATAAGAGCGAACATGAGTCACCATAATTTCTTCTTTCTGCTGCATTTCATGCGTGAAGAAGAATTTAGGCGTGATGTGCTTCGTGACCTTAGACTTAATATATCCCTTTTGTATTTGTGCAATACAAGCTGCATTATCTTCATAGATAATGGTTGGGGTTTTGTTTAATTCAATTCCGCATGTATTCAGTACATGTTGAGTGATTCTTGTTAACCAGGCGCATTCCTGTGTTGCCTCGTACAAGGCAATAATCTCTGAGTGATTTGTTGATGTAGCCACCATCGTCTGCTTCATGGATCTCCAGAAAATAGCAGTTCCATCACAGAGAAACACATAACCAGTCTGCGAGAATGATTTGTGTGGATCCGACATATACCCGGCATCGGTGTAACCTTCCAAAGTTACATGTCCATTTTTCTTGAAGAACAACCCCATGTCTTCAGTTCCTCGGAGGTATCTGAGGATTTCCTTTATGCCATCTAAATGCCTTCTGGTTGGAGCTGCGCTAAATCTTGCCAAGAGATTGACAACAATGGCAATATCGGGTCAAGTACTATTTGCAAGATACGTCAACGCACCGATAGAACTCAGATAGGGATATTCAAGTCCCAACACTTTCTCATGTTCCTCTTTTGGTCTAAATGGGTCTTTCTCTACATCGAGTGACCTTACAACCATAGGAGTTTTCAGTGGGTATGCACTACTCGTGTTGAACCTTTCTAATACCTTCTTGGTATAGTTCGACTGGTGCAATAGTATACCTTACGGGGTATGCTCTAGCTGCAAGCCTAGGCAGAATGTAGTATTTCCTAAGTCCTTCATTTCCAATTCAGACTTTTGGAATGAACTAGCTTCCTCGATGTCTTGTGCGGTTCCAATGATATTCAGATCATCGACATAGATATATATTATGCAATATCCAATCTTTGATTTTCTAATGAACACACAAGGACAATCGTCATTCTTTTGGAATCCTTTCTCTATCAAAAAACTCGCTAAACCGTATAGTGATCGTTGCAGTTTCACACTATATAGGCTTTGTTCTTCTTCATTCGAGACCTTGATTCCTTCCGGAACCTTCATGTGGATTTCCGTATCCAATGACCCATACAAGTATGCCGTCACGACATCCATCAGTTTCATTTGTAATTCCATATCCACTTCTAGGGAGATCAAGTACTAGAATGTGGTTCTATCCATTACAGGTGAGTATGTGGTATCATACCCGATACCTGGTCTCTACGTGAAACCTTTAGCTACTAATCTCGCTTTGTATCTCACGACCTCATTCTTTTCGTTTCTCTTCCGGACGAACACCCATTTGTATCCAACGGGATACATTCCTTCAGGGGTGAGGCAGACTGGTCCGAAGACTTGTCTTTTGTTAAGCGAGTTTAGTTCTGCAGTGATTGCTTCTTTTCACTTTGGCCAATCAGAACGCTCCTTGCATTCATTCATTGATTTGGGTTCTTCAACCTCATCAATGATGTGGGCAATCTGCTCTGCAAAGTATATGTCAACATTCTTAGCTCTTCTATCATACCTTTCTCCTGTCTCAACATACATGGTTTAGTTTTCCATGATTCTCTCATGGTCCAGATCACCACTTATAGGTGTATTCAGATCTGGAATATCCGGTCTAGGTACTTCTTGTACACTAGGTACTTCATGTACACTCTCTTCACCATTCAATGGGACGGGTATCTCATTTGTACTATGCTTACGCTTATCCTCCGTCGGACGTCTCCTAGGAGGTTTAGCTTGCGCTTGGACTTTGGGTTTCTTCGAGACCCTTGCAACCGGTTCACTCCCCCTCTTCCTAGCATTTCTAGCTAGTGAGGTAGAGGCTCGAGTTTGGAATTCCATTTGAGCTCTCACTTCATGTGGTATTTCAATTCTTTCCGGTGCATTCGCTGCTGGTATATGAGATTTCATAAGTCCCTGAGTGTTAGTGAAAGTCTCTGGTAGTTCATTGGCAATTCTCTTCAAGTGGATTATTTTCTGAACTTCTTGGTCAGCTTCCATATTGCGAGGATCCATTCCTTTGATTCCAGGAGTTTCCCACTCTATTTATCGGCATTCTTTCTTGAGGTACAATTCTCCTCCTAATGCCAGGAAATGATCTTCATTGAAGATACTATCAGCGTATCGAGCCGTATGCAAATCTCCAGTGAGCGGCTCAAGATACTTTCTAATCGATGGGCTCTCGAATCCCACATAAACTCCAAGTTTACGTTGAGCTCCCATTTGCAATCGCTGAGGTGGTGGGATGGGGACGTATACGGCACATCCAAACTTCTTCAAGTGAGAGATATTCGGTATCTTCCCTTGCACTAATAAAAGAGGTGAATCATCAATTTTGGCAGATGGTCGGAGCTGTATGAGAGCAGCAGCGTGAAGAACAACATGCCCCCAACAAGTGGTAGGTAGCTGACTTTGCTGTGGTAATGGTCTTACAATTAACTTGATCCTCTTTATTAGCGATTCTGCTAAACCATTTTGCGTATGCATGTGAGGAACAGAATGTTCTACCTTTATTCCCAATGACTTGCAATAGTCATCGAATACCTTCGAGGTAGATTCTCCGACATTATCCATGCAAATAGATTTAATTCTATGCTCTGGAAAATTATTCTTCAATTGAATAATTTGGGATGTTAGGCGTGCAAATGCATGATTTCTGGTGGACAATAGACATACTAGACTCCACTTTGAGGAAGCGTCTATTAATACCATGAAGTATCTAAAAGGCCCGAACAAGGGACTAATAGGTCCACAGATATCTCCTTGAATTCTTTCAAGAAATGGTGTATCTTCTGCATGAAGTTTCAATGTAGAGGTTCCAGTTATCAATTTCCCTTTTGCACATGCATCGCAAAGAAATCTTCAAGACTATTAGGAAATTGTCTTGGTTGCAATTCATGACCATTAGAATTCTTCAAGATTCTGCCCATCATTTTGCTTCCTGGATGTCCAAGACAGTCATGCCATATTCTATATGGCTCATGATTCTTCAAGATCACTTTGAACGCCGCTAAGCCATTAAGTTGTTTATCATAGGTGTAGTACATGCTTTCTTTAAAGGAGGAGAAACTTTCCACAACAGTCTTCTGATCTCCGTGCTTCTTAGTCATGATAAGACATTCTTTGCCATTATCATCATTAGTTTCTACATGGAAACCATTTGCACGAATATCTTTGAAGCTCAACAACGTTCTAGTTGCGTCGGGATATGGTAATGCTGCTTGGATTACTAATGTCGTTCCATTAGGGAGAGTAAGGGTTGCTCTTCCGGACCCGACAATCCTTCTCCCATTTCCAATGAGAGTTGTTATTCCTTCTTCATACTTTCTAAGAGTTTGGAAATAACGAGTATCCCTAAGAACTGTGCTGGTAGTGCAACAGTCTACAAGACATAGTTCCTCTTCCATTGTACTACACTTCAAGGAAAAAACAAAGGCAAATACTTCAAGAAAATCCAAATAAAACGACAAGGTAAAGAAAAACCAAGGCGCTCACATAGACTTCAAGTTACTATGTATTAAAAACCGAGTTCTCTACTAGAGATTACATTAATCCATCAAATTCAATGCGGGAATTTTAAACTAAATGCATAACTACTACTTGACTATCTACTAGATAGTTTGCTAACTAAGGAGAACTACTTCATGTCTCCATGCATGTCTTCTAATTCTTCTCCAAGAAGATCATCCTCATCCATGAGGTCATCATCTAGAGACAAATCTCCAGATCCTTTAAGGTTCTTGTTCTCATCTTGTGGTGTACCAATGTCCATCTTCGCGATGTCTTCTTCCTTCTCTTCATGTGAAGGTGACACCTCTTCAGGTGGTGGACATTCCAAGAAGTGTGCTTCCTTCTGGATCTTCTTCTAGCCATGAAGCTTTTGGTACATTTCAACAATGTGCTTAGGTGCTTTGCATATGCGTGACCAATGGCCATGCTCACCACACCTATAACAATCTTGGTTTTGTTCACTGTATGCTCCCTCTCTTGGCGGATTCTTAGCTTTAGCATTCTTCCTCTTCCTGAGGCGCTTAGCTTTCCGCTTAGCCTTCTTAGATCCATTCTTTGGACCTTTCCCCTTATCATTCTCCTGGAATGAAGTGGCATGTGCTTCTGGCGGTGCCATTGAGCCAGTGGGACGAGCCATATGATTCTGCATAATGGTCTCATCCTCCCCCTGATCCTGCTGCAGGGCATTGCTCAATTCAACATAAATTGTATAATTCTCTTTCTTATACTGCCGGCTTAGATAAGTGAATTTGGGGTGAAAGGTGCTGAAGGTTTTCTGTATGAGATCCTTGTCCAAAAGTTCCGTGCGACATAGCTTCATGTGAGTGACAATCCCATACAGAGCGGTGTTGTAATCCTCAATGGTCTTGAAGTCCTAGAAGCGAAGTTTCTGCCATTCGCGCTCCACTTTGGGTTTTAAAATAGCATCAATCTGCTCAAACCTCTTCTTTAGTGAAGTCCACAGGACCATGGGATCACGTTCGGTCATGTACTCATTCTTCAGGGTAGTAATTAAATGACGCCTCATGAAATGCAATGCCTGAGCTTGCTGCACACTAGTTGCATAAGTTTACTTCATGCAAACCTAGTTTGTAGAATGCATAAAGTATTGGATTAAAACTCGAAGCAAGCCCTAAAACCATGTTTCTATGATTAAAGGCACTTTTTAATCATGTTTTAGTTGCTTAGACATGATATTCATGATTTCAAATCAATAATCACAGCAAATAAGCACAAACAGGGGGTTAAAACAGCAAAAAATAGCAAGTTTTTATGTTTCTGACATAATTTCCCATAAACCTGAGGTGTTATTTGCAAAATAACAGTGAAATAAAAAAATTCCAGAGACTACAGGGTCTATTTTGCAAAAATTCTGGGTCAAATCATAAATTCAGAACAATTTGGACCTATTTGCAAAAAATTAGGACTGTGGGTTCTAATCTGGAAAACTTCGAGGTCTTTTCTGCAAAAATCCAGGACTTAACCGCAATTTCTAGCTTTTCAGGGGGTTTTCCACAAAATTTCAGATTTTTCCAAATTTCCTCGTTTTCTCGATTTTTTTGAAATCGGACCGACCCACTTGGCCGACCTCGCCCATCCCAACCCATCCCGACCCACCAGAAACCCGGCCTGCCCCGGCCGGTATATAAGGCGAGGGGATAGGGTTGAAACCCTAATCCCCTCATTTCTCTCCCTCTCCTCCTCCTTCTCCACCGAGAGCGACGGCGGTGGCGGCCCTCCCTCGCGCATGCGCATACGTGTGAGCACGCCGGCGCGACGCACGGTGGCGCCATGGCAGGGTGGCGCGGCGTCGGGGAAGGCGAGGAGCCCGCGTGCGGCGCGGATCTGGAGCCCCGCGCGAGCTTGTTCACCGGAGCTCGATGCGGGGCAGGGCGAGGTGGTGGCGCGCATTAGCGTGCGGGCCCGACACGGTGTCGCGAGGTAGGGGCGAGGTGCGTGCGCTGTCGGGCCCCGGCGAGGGGCGACGGTGAGGCGGCGGCGGTTAAGCTCTGAGCTCACACGGCCGTGCGCGCGAGGACGAGGCCCCGGTGCTCCCCATGCGGCGGAGGAGTCCCGGGTGGGGGCGGCGCGGCAGATCCGTCTACCCCGCCCCCAGATCCGGTGGCCGGCGACCCTCTGCCGGGGTCGCGGCTGGTGGCGTCGGCGTGCGGCGGCTCCGAGGAGCAGCGGTGGGGTCGGCGGGCCCCACGGGTGAGGAGGGTCGAGCCAAGCCGAGGTGCGGCTCGGATCGAGGGTTCGGCTCGCGGGCCCGGCTTGCGGGCTCGGCTCGCGGGCGCGGTGCGTGGCTCGGGTGCGCGTCTGCGTGGCGCGGTGGCCGGCGACGAGGTCCAAGCTCGTCGCCGGCGAGCTAGGGTTAGGGTTAGGAGACACCAGGACGTGCGGGCCCACATGCGTGATCGCTGGTTCATGCGCTAGGGTTAGGGTTTCGTGTATAACCTCCCCCTTTTCCCTTTGTAGCAACCGACTGTGATGCGTGTGCTTGGCGGCCTGCGAGCCACAGTTTGTATGTCGACAATTTGCAGATCGTCGTGTTTGTACGTGCGATTGCCGTCCGTGAGAATGGTGGTGTCTACCAGCCCCTCCCTTGCGATTTTCTTTTCTTTTCAATTTGGTCCCCCTAACAAAACTAGATGTAGGGACGCAATAAATCCAGATTTAAAAAAATCTAGTCCAAGTGTTGCATGGGGATTTCGATCCATGGCTGCAACGAGCCATCGCGATCGCTAGGATTACGAGTAGCTAGAAAATCACCTTTGGGCGTGATGTAGACGATCGCAAGTTGATGTAGGCGCTAGTCGATGCAGTGTAGACAGGACGCCGTGTAGTCGTTCCCAATTCCGTCCAAGAGCTTCGCGTTGGCGCGGACGTCGATGTCGTCGAGCACGGAAATCGAGGCTGCTCGGTTCCCGAGGTTGGCGCGAGTCCTGAGGTGTCGGCTTCAGAACTCGGCGACTTCTCCTTCTCGTCGACTTGACGTGCTCATTGTTGAGCGTGCTGATAACGTGTTGTGCTAACGCTTTTGGTGGAGGAAACAACTCATAAAAGTAGACAAGAGACAAGACACAATGTAGGATAAAGCCTCTTCTTTATTATTCGAAATAAACTGGTGATTACAATGCTTGAGGTGCTCCACTATTTATATCCGGGGTGGAGGTTGTTCTTTCCTTCTAGGATAGGAACTTCTTTGGTAAATTGTCCACATATGAACTAGGAGTAGGATAGGTTCTTCTAAAACTTCCTTTCTTAATCCAACTAAAGTTATTAGCATAACATATACCTTGTTGGTAGGAGATTTTCCCGTTTGGTATCGGATACATACAAAGCACGTGTATCCATATGGAGTAATACGGATTTGGTATGTTTTGAGTTGAACCCGAACAGAGCTCCAGCCGATCAACAGCACATCCTGAGTTTGAATCCGAATACTATACACCGGGATACAAGGCGGTTCCTGCATCTTACCAAACCATATATATATTCAACTCGATCGCTACCTCCAGCCCTACCTCGATCGCCTCCTGATCTTAATTGGGACTTTGCCCCGTCGACTAAATCACGAAGCCGACGCTGCCTCCTCTTGCCGAATAAAAAGCTCGGGAACATGATAGAAATTGCCTTCCCTGAATCCTCCCAGGCCCAGCTGGCGCCGAGGGTTCCATCTCCAGACGCCGTGGCGGCGTGCCAAGCCCGGGGGACGTTCGAGTTCGAGATCGATCGCTATAGCGTTTACAGGGACTTTCCTGCCGGCGCCTTCATCCAGTCACCGGTCTACAACATCGGCGGCTACGACTGGTGCATCCTCTTCTTCCCTGGCGGCCATGACGCGACCGAGGCGGCGCACGCGTCCAAGCACCACGTCGCCGTCACCATCCAGCTGCTGACGCAGGGCTCCCTGGTGGCCGTGTCCTACGACATGGGGTTGGTCGAGCATCACACCAGAGCATTCCGCTACGTCACCGAGTGCGAAACCGCGGAGTTCGACACCCGGCGAGGCTGCCCCCAGGGGTACTCCGAGTGGCATCTCAGCAGGTTCATGTTTAGATGTGATCTTCATCACTTATACACCGCACGGTATATGGATGATGACAGCCTGATCATCAAGGGCACGCTGGCCGTGCTCAAGTCTACCGACTCGCCACCGTCTGATCTGCCCATGGACTTGGGAAAGCTACTGGAGGTTAGGGAAGGTGCCGACGTGACCTTTAAGGTTGCAGGGGAGACGTTCCCGGCGCACCGGACGATTGTCGCGGCGAGGTCACCGGTGTTCAAGACACTGCTCCAAGCAGGCCCCATGAAGGAGGATGCCAGTGCTTCGTCTATTGTCATCAATGATATGGAGCCTAATGTGTTCAAGGCTTTCCTGCACTTCATCTACACCGATTCCTTGCCTTCCATGGACGATTACAGCGACAGTGACGTTACAGAACTGATGTGCCAAATCCTCGTTGCCGCCTATAGGTTCTCCATGGACAGGCTCATGTTTTTCTGCGAGCATATCATTTCGAGGAGCCTTGAGGTGGAGACAGTGTCTACCGTATTGGTTCTAGCGGACCGATATCACTGCAAGAGACTCAAAGACGCTTGCATGGAGTTCATGATCTCCGACAGAATGAAACATGTGGTGAAAACCGAAGGCTACACGCACCTTAAAAGGAATAACCCGTCTTTGCTGCTGGAGGCACTGGAGAAGGCTGCTATGTCGCGCAAATTTTAGTTTAGCATACTTATATCATGTACCAATATTAGGCAGAATTTATTTTTAAAATTTATTATTTTTCAATATAGGCAGCAAGCTATTTAGAGTTGGTGACAATCGTGAGAACAATCATGTTTCCCAATCGGTTTCACACATGAGAATGTTTTCATCTCCCGCTACTGACAATTGTGGTAACAACGCGTGTTCACAATTGTATGTTTTGATCTCCAGCTCGTGAGAATGCATCTGTATTTGGGAGTTGCATTTGTTTTAATAATTTCCTTTGTCATAAAGCAATCAACTTGCCCCCTCTTCTTTCCTAGTCATCTTCATGTGCGGCGGCGGGGCCGCCACCATTGCCCCCTGGTTCTCCGTCCATGTGCAAAAGGTTCTATTGCCACCCCACCATCATCTTCTCTTCCCCTCGATCCCTATTTGATATGTTAATTTCTTTCTTGCTATCATCAGATCCAGATTACGGAATCTTGGGAATGCCTTTGCCGTCAACGTTGGGTTGATTCTGCCCCCTCCGGCAATCTACCTCGCCCCTGACGCCTCGCCAAATGCCGATCCCGACAACGTTCACGACGCAGGCCACCAAGACGGTGCAGGGGAAGCATGTTTTTCGCATCACTGGGTACAGCCAGCACAGGGACATGGGGGAGGGCAGGTTTATCAACTCCGGTGTCTTCTCCGTTGGTGGGCATCACTGGGGTGCTGTCTTAAACCCTGCGGTGGTTAACCCTGATCACGTTGTGGTTGCACTAGTTCTCGTGGGAAGAGAAAGCACCAAGGTCCGGGCATCATACGAGTTGAACTTGGTGGACCAGAGCACTGGGTTGCCTGTCTTTGTGCACAAAGAGGAACCGAGGACTTGTGGACCGTTTGAACCTGATAATCTCAACAAGATTTCTCTCCATTGTAAACAGAGGAGCTTGTTTGAATGGTATCTCCGCAATGATTGCCTCACAATGGAAGCCATTGTCACTGTTCTCCGAGAACCATCGGTGCCTAAAACTAAAACATTTCCCAAGATTGAGGTGCCACCGTCAGACATTTCTGTGCATTTTGCCAAGCTGTTGGAAGATAAGGAAGGTGTTGATGTTACTTTCAGTGTTGCAGGGGAGACTTTTAAAGCACACAAGATTCTGCTAGCCGCCCGGTCACCTGTTTTTAAAGCAGAGCTCTTAGGACCAATGAGCAAGGCAGGAATGGAGCCCATAACAATCACAGATTTGCAACCTGATGTTTTTCGGGCCCTGCTATTCTTCAACTATACTGACTCTTTACCTGGGATGGACGATCTGGAGGGAGATGATCTCTGTGAAATGATGCGTCACTTGCTTGTTGCTGCTGATAGATATGCCGTTGAGAGGCTGAAGCTCATGTGTCAAAGCATCCTCTGTGAAAATCTTCAAGTGAAGACCGTGGCAACGACGTTGGCTTTAGCTGATCAACATCATTGTGGCAAGCTTAAGGATGCTTGCATTGAATTCATCACATGTTCAAATGCATTTGATGCTGTGGCAGAAACAGAGGGCTACAAGAATCTGAAAAGAACCTGCCCTTCTGTTGTTATTGAAGCATTGGAGAAGACAAGTAGGATTCGCAGAGCATGAACAGCTCACCATAAGTTGAGTTTGTTGCTTTGGTGAATCCCTTTGAGAGCTTTTTCTAGAGCACCTCATGGTCATTTACTTGACTATGTGAATGAGTAGTACGATATATATGGCTCTATATAAACGAGGTAAGTGTAGTCTATGGGGGTTACTTGCTATTTTGGCTCACTCTAAGATAGTAATGGTTTGGCAGATTCTGCTGAAACAGTTTTGTTTTAACTTGAAAATGTGGATTTGCAGTGAGTGTTATATATGGTTCTTAGATGGTTGGTTTAGCTATATATTCTAAGTTATCATAATAGCATGATGCTTTTGCTATTTCGCTCACCTAAGCTAATATCAGTTAGTGTAGTATTTAATTTTGTAAACGTTGCTCAATTCCTGATTATTTGCACCCTTCCCAGCAAACATGATATTTCCAACATATAGCATTTTCAATGTCTTGGCAAACTTTTCCTTGTTTTCTGCACCCCTGGTCGTATGTTGAGTTTACTCAACGATTGTTTTTCACTGGTTCAGTTTCAAATATAAAGGACCAAATATACTATTTGTGGTTGTGGGAATGTTCAACATTAATTTTAACTGTCACATAGTTAATTACGCTTCATTCCTTCATGAGGAACTTTACCAATCATAATTTATACAATCCGAACAGCACACTGTAGACATTCTTTTTGTATAATTCCTTTAGACAGATATGCTCTGAACATGATGCTATATTTTCACAATATATTGAAATGTATTTATTTAGATTAATATAGGAAAATGAAAATAATCTTACTTGTAGTTGAGCTGAATACAATTTTTGGGTAATGGATATTGCTAGTTCATCAGGTAATTTATGATTTTAGCCTGGGGAGCAAATACTAAGAGTTTGGGAAGTTACTTGTGTCTAACTATTTAGATTTTTATAAAGGAAAATTACTGTATTTGATTTTAGTTTTATTTGCCCTGAATCCACATACAAGAATATTTCTTGTCTCATATTTAACTGTGCAATGGATTCATCTGGATCATAATTTTGGTGGAGTTAGGTGACCAGTCTTAATGTATCAATCATCAGTTGTAAAGACTGACGAACACACATTTTTCACTCTGTACTGTCAGAATTTCTGAAGTTAATGGGGGAGTGTTTGATTCAGTGGTGACGAAGCTACAACTTCTTGTTGGTGACACCAACGAAATTTTGAAAATCCTGTGTAAACTGCTATTTAAATATCATTAACAATGGTGCTAATACCAGTAAAATACGTTGCTGATACCGGCGTGCTAGGAGGCTGGCTTCGCACCCTGCATGTACGTGTGAATAAACATCATTTAAGCTGATGAGACGCATGCCAAATCGACATTGTGTCTCATTCCAAAATTGTCATTTGTCAACTGATGACTAGGTCTTTGATGTAGTGAAAGGCTTAAATACTCTAAATTTAATATTCTGCATGGTTTTTCTCTATGTTCTCAGCGGGATGACATCCAGCATATATGAGGAGGATAAGAAAATTTCCATTTTAATAAGTACATATATAATTCTCTTCTATATGTACTGCCACTGGGATTGTTTTTGTATTTGTAGAAACTGAGCATAAACATCTCGTGCGTACAAAAGAATAGCGTCAAAACAGAGAGATGAATGAATATGCTAGTATATTTCTAGGTAACCAATATGTGTAAGACAGAAAGATGGAGTAAGGAGAAATATTTGGTCAGGAAAGAAAGATGTAACTTAAGCCAATATATTGTAAAGCAATCACCTGATCACCCTTCCAAAAAAAAGGAGAGGGAAAAACAGCTCTAGCAGCATAGTGAATTAGTTTGGCTTCGCTACAAGTAATATCTCTATCCGTCCTGCAAATTTGGCTTCACCGACTGATCATTGGCGAACAGAAAATGAGTCCTGTATTCCAATAGTAGCGGTTGCAACATGTTAAAATATGATGGCCGAGCATGTACGGCCTCGCTGGGGCTCTATCTCTGTGTAGAATGTCCGCATCAAGGGCTGGAGACCAGGTGCCACTGTCTAGATCGAACTGGTCATAACGTGAGCAGGACGATAACCTTTCCCATGGATTACATGTATCCACCTGTGGAGTCTGTCGTCTATGTCTGCAGATGACGGTATTACCCAGAACAGAAGGAAACCCCTTGTTGGCTGAGACACACACACCCCATTCGTCAAGGAAGATTGCATGCTCTCCGATGTTGGTTACCGGAACAACGTTTCCGGAGATAAGGTCAGCAACTCTGTAGACTTTCAGGTGCTCTCGTGACGCGTCAGGAGAGCCAACAAGCATGAGCTCGGAGGCACACTCTACCAGGTGAGCAGTGCCGATTTTTCCGACCAGTGGGCACTTGGCAATCATCTTCGGCGGCGGCAGAGACAGACCGTCGTGCTGTTGTAGTAGATCAATCTGGTAAATGTAAACATCAGAAGTATTTACTGCCGCGGCGTACAATAATTTTCCCTGAAAAGCCATGGTTCGCGCCGACAAACGCGGGAGCTTCCAGGCCGAGAGACACCATTGCCGATCGCCGACAGTGGCGTAGGCGACTCGGTGTCTCCTATCAATGGCCAGCATGACGGTGATTTCCCCCGCAGCGGTTACATTAACAGCTGCACAGACTCCGGTTCGGAAGATGCTGAGCTCATGGAACGTATGGTACTCGGAGATGCAGCTGAGTCTGCTTCCCCTTTGTGGTTCCAGCAGCGGCAGCAGGGGTAACAGGGGCGGGAGATCGGCGACGTCGCCGGTGAAGGGGTTCACGAGACGGACGGCCACGTCGTGTTTCTGGAGCAGGAGGAGGAGGCCGCCGTCGGTGGAGTCGATGGCCACGTCGGTGGAGTCGTGGATGAGAGGGAGGTGGACGCGGACGAAATCGCCGGACGAGAGGTTGACGAGGCGCACGTACCCGCCGAGATCGGGGTGGCCGGGGTAGAGGCCGTGGCCCTCCGGAAACATCATCCAGCGGCGCGGGTGGAAGCGCGTGTCGGCGAGGCCGCGGCCGCGTGGGCTGACGGCGCCGGCGTTCCAGCCGGAGCAGACGGCACGGAAGTGGGTGTAGTCCAGGAGATCGCCGGCGGCCAGCACCCTCCACGCGATCAGCTGCACCAGGTCCTCGTGCAGCGACGCCCATCCTCCCTGGGGCGCAAGGCGGCGGCTGCACGGCGGCATCGTGGACGGCGACGATCGAATCCCCAGTCGCCGCCGCTTCTATAGATACCGATCGTGACCGATAGAGAAACTGAATTGATTTGGGGATAAATTGTAGCATCAAATAAATTGGGGACGAAATAAGGTTGAAGCTAGGACAGGGGGTTCCAGAGTCGGTTTCGACCCCGCATCCAACGGTTTAAGTGTTGTTTAGTGGGCTTCACAAAACTGACACGAGTAAGAGGAGCACCTGACTTTGCACCATGGTGCCTGCTCGTCTCTACCACACAATTGCTGGTCAATCTAAAACCAAACACGTCAGTTTTCCTTTATTTCAGTCAGATTGACTCGTATACATTGCAAACTCAGTGAAGCAATAGCTATCAAACCAAGTTGACTTTGTTTACATTGCAAGCTCGGTATATGAAGAGATAGTTCGTTATAATTCCCTCAACAGAAAATTAGACAGCAGTTGAATATGTACTTGCATGGTACATGGAGGTCCCGGGCTTCTTTCTTGATCGAGGGATCTTTCTTGAGCGTATGTAGTAGTTATGTTTTTAAAAATAGTTTTCTGATTTCTAATATTTCACCCGCATCAAATAGTTGTTTTTAATTAGGCTCCCCCTTAGATCTTTCCTTTTCTATTTATACTAGTTGAGAGCCCATGCGATGCCATAGGAGCCGAAGATTGCGTAGCGGCGCATGGTATCGCACGGCTCAAGATGTAGTTGAGCCGAAGATTGCGTAGCGGCGCATGGTATCGCACGGCTCAAGATGTAGTTGAGCCGAAGATTGCGTAGTGGCGCATGGTATCGCATAGCTCAAAATGTAACTGAGACAAAAATTGTGTAACGGTACATGATATCGTACAATTTTTTTTTGCATAGGCAAGAGTGAATTTATCACCAGGACTCTGTTTAGGCCGTGAAGAGCATCAAAATCTCGTCCTCACCGTAAATGTTTTTTCCAAGCAAATAGTAATCATGCGTACATGGACCACTAATTTTTCCCCTTACAAAAATGGAGATACTGTTAAGATTACTCTATTTTATCAGATAACTCTTGAGGTGGTAGGTTGCCACCAAAAGGGGAACTCCTTCGTACTTCCTTCCAGAGTCTGTTGCTTCTCCGTGAGATCAAATCTTCTCACTTAGGATCCGAGTCGTAACCATCGCTAATATCATTAAAACAAGAACATCTAAATATGGTATGTGGGTAGGTGTCCTTACATCTTTCTGTCTTCCTCTCACGGACGCGCCCTCTCATGCCTCTTATGATGACGCCATCCACTCGCTGTCATCCGCCACTCCCTTTCTCCTCTCACAGTAAGGAGCATCGTCATGTGTGCCCTGCCCCATGTCTCGTGAGGCGACACAAGGCGCTCATGCTCCCGGGCAAGCGATGACTTTGGGCAACCATTGTACCATCTGACAATGTGCCCTCTGGATCCAGCGAGAAATTGGTTCCCGTGCAGTACCTCAGGCCGGCCGTCGGCCGTGCCGCGTTGTCCCGTGCGGCCGTTCGAGACATCTCGCTCCCATCCCAATAGCAGCTCTCGCCTCTTCCGGCAATGCGCTTAGCCTGAGCAAGAGTATTCTCCGTAGCAAGAGATTCCTCGGGAAGCAGAGAGCATCCACCGCCTGCCACACGCACCGCCAGACCTAGATCAGGAGACTGACGAGTCGACCTTGGTTCATTGCGAACGGAGGCCACCTAGCTACAAGTGCACTTCGTGTGGAGAGAGAGAGAGAGAGAGAGAGCGAGGGAATTGCGGATTAGATTGGATGCTTGTATTTTCATCTGGTTTATTTGTTGGCGAAGACTTGGCTTTCATTGAGAATGGTGAAGAGTCAGCTGCAGGCTTCCAAATACGCAGACTGTCGGCATTGAAGTCCCATCTAGCCCACCAAGCCTTGGTACCTGTCGAGTAATCGGATCGCAAAAGTTTTTTGGTATATGTCGCCGTCGCGTACGACGTAAAGATCGTGAAACCCACATCTAAGGTAACCACCTTGCGATGCCACGGGAGCCAAAGATTGCGTACTGATACAATGATATCGCGTGGATGCAACAAGTAGTTGTGCCATGTACGTGCACGGTGTGTAGCAATTCAGAATTATGTCTCAAAGCGGTTTCTCTACTCATTTTGGTAGCTGGCACGTGTCAATTTGATGAGCCTCAAATATTTTTGGATGTTTGTTTTGTATTATGGAAGGGAACGAAACAAGACCATCCAATTGTCATGGGCCTCACGTGTTGTCCGACGGCAGCATCCCGCTCCCAACGTCCATGCCGAAGCACCAGTGCGTTGAGGATATGTCTCATTCGTCGACTATGGTGCCGGCACCAGCGACCTAGGTCACTGTCAACTCTAGTGTCGATGCCCGTGAGGAACCATCCCCTTACGTACAAATGGAGGTGGCAACATAGTTGGCAGCCCTCAGTCTTATGAACAGCGCATTGGGAAAGACATAGACGACGAGTGGCGACACGACACAGAGGAGAAAGCAAGTAGTGCCGTCTCCCTTCGCATATGGGGTGTCACAACCACGTGCGGACGTGCCTCCTGGGAAAACGGCGGTGGAGCGCGAGGGTTCCGCTCAGATGGTTGGTAGCAAAGGGGTGCGAGTGCAGCGAGACAGGCTCCGACGATAGGTAGCAGAGGGTGTATAGGACAGGGGGCCCTATACGACGTCGGAGGGTCACATATTCACTGGAGGTGGGTGGGAGTGCACGGTAACAAATAAGATAAGGTTTGGGTCGTCGGATGCGCGACGGACCAACATGTATCTATTGGCATGAGGCTATCCCGTGCACCTTCGATGACTCAGCATACGGCATGCCGAAATGTAGATAGACCTGTTAATACCGCCCATCAGTGTGGTCTTTCTTCCGACCAATTTCAATCAAAATAAACAGGCTTGGTTTCCACCCGGCGCTATTAATTCGCGGCGGGTGATGATCTGCGGGACCACATGTTAGTGACGGAGGGTGGACTAGGTTGCCACCCGCCATCACCCGGGATGGCTCAACCCATCTAGGTGGCCTAGGAGCAGCCCATCCAGGTGGCGCCGGCTATAAGGGGGAGGCGAACCCAAACCCTAAACCCGCTGCCACCGCCGCTGCTCCCTTTGCCTCGACCTCAGCCCCCTTCTCCATGGCGTGGCTCCCTCTCCCTCAAGCTCGGCCCCCTCGACGATGGCGGTCCCCTCCGGCGCGGCTCCCTCTCCCTCAGCGGTGGCCTCCTTGAGCTCGGCCCCCTCCCCGACGGCCGCCCCCTCCGGCGCGGCTCCCTCTCCCTCGTTGGCGGCCCCCTCAACTTCGGCCCACTCCTCCACGGCGGTGGATCAACGACGACGGCACGGCTCCCTCTCCCTCGTTGGCGGCCCCCTCAACTTCGGTCCACTCCTCCACGGCGGTGGATCAACGACGACGGCACGGCTCCCTCTCCCTCGAGCTCGCCCCCTCGACAACAACGACGATGGCGCGGCTCCCTCTCCCTCGACGGCAGCCTCCTCAACGGTGGCCCTCTCCCTCAGCGGCGGCCTCCTCGACGGCGTACCTCTCCCCCCTGCGCGGCTCCTTCTCTCTCAGCGGCGGCTCCCCTATCCACGGAAGCCCTCTCCTTGGGTGGCGGCCTCCTCCACGGTGTCCCTCTCCCGATCGCTCGGCGGCAACCTCCTCCACGGCGTCCAGCCACGGATCGACGACGGCGCAGGCCCCCTCCCCAGCGCATAGACGAGACGGTGGCCCCTGTGGATCGGGAATTTATTTTCGAAATAAGTAGTAGCGGCGGATGCCATCACCGCCGCTGAAAATACCAGCACGTAGCGGCAGACGATGGCATGGTCTGCCCCGCCACTATAGTGCTATTTGGTCCGCCGCTGTAGTGCAGTTCTGTTGTTGTGACTATTGTTGACTAAGACAAACAAAAATACAAAAAATACAGTCGCTTGAAAATTAGTTAGCCTCTTGTTAAAATTACAGAATAAGGAGTAAAAATAAAGAAAGAAGAAAGAAAGAAAGAAAGAAAGAAAGAAAGAAAGAAAGAAAGAAAGGAAGGAAGCGACCGGCCAAAGAAAAAGGAACCGCTATCCTCCCCGTCTTCGTCGGCGCCGTCACAACCGTCTTCGTCGTCCCCTCGTTCTCGCAACCGCCAATCCAAGGTTTGATCCATTCCACTGCCTCCTCTTCTCGCTCATAAGGCTTCAGATTTGAGATAAGCGTTTTTGCCCTTAGACTGCAGAGTTGAAAGCAATTTGCCGCCGCTGTGCCGCACCAGATGCCTACCTCGAACACGAAGACGGTGTCGACATGCGCCCCGGAGACCAAGCAAGGTACTCACGTGTTTCACGTCGTGGGGCCGATGAGGGAGGCCAGAGCCGACTCGATACCTATCAAAGATGTACAACCTCGTGTCTTCAAGGCCCTGCTCCATTTCATCTACACGGATTCCTTGCCTCCCCTGGATGACCTTGAGGCAGGTGATCATGGTGAAATGATCCGTCACTTGCTTGTGGCTGCAGATCGATATGCCATCGAGAGGCTGAAGCTCTTGTGTCAAAGCATCCTTTGTGAAAATCTTGATGTGCAGACCGTGGCAACCACTTTTGCTTTAGCAGACCAAAATCACTGTGACATGCTTAAGGATGCATGTATTCAGTTTATGACCTCTTCAAATGCTTTTGATGCTGTGGCGAGAACCGAGGGTTACAAGAATCTGAAAAGGACTTGCCCTTCTGTTACAATAGATGTATTGGAGAAGACATGCAAGTTTCGGAAAACATGAACAACGCAGCTTCTGAATTGATCAGTGGGAAATAGTTGGCCTCCTTTTGCTAGAGTAACACCTCCATATATGGGATGAGTAGCTTGCCTCCTTTTGCTAGAGTAGCTTGCCTCGTTTTGCTAGAGTAACACCATATATGGGATGAGTAGCTCGCCATTAGATGAATATAAATAGGCTAGTTTAGTTCTAAAGCTATAGGGCAGCATGATAGTTATCTGCTTAGTCTCACTACGGGAAATAAGAGGTTTGCCGAGTGCGAGACACACTCGACAAAACTCCTTATGCTCTCGGCAAAGGCACTCGGCAAACCCCCTCTCGGCAAATTCTTCTCGGCAAAGAGGGGTTTGCCGAGAGTCAAATAACGGGCACTCGGCAAACTCTTTGCTGAGAGCCAATTTAACCCTCGGCAAAATAAAGGTGGGCTGACGGCCCAAACGGCGGTCAGCCCGGGTTTGCCGAGTGCCACTGACGCCAGGCACTCGGCAAACCCTGAACATTTGCCGAGAGCCGACGCAAGGGCACTCGGCAAATAATGGTCAGTTTGCCGAGTGCCCAAGCCTGGTTCTCGGCAAATATTAGTCACTTTGCCGAGTGTCCAAGCCTGGCTCTCGGCAAAAGCTCTGGACACTCGGAAAATAATTGTTCCAGGTTGCAATAAAATGTTTATTTTTGCTACAACCTGGACCACAATCACAAATAAATGACACATATCATCAGATACACATATTTATCATCACCATCACAAGCATATAAAATGACAACAAACACTAAACCACATCACATTCACCTCAAGTCCTCAAGTTCACATAGATGCCACATAGTTCAAATACAAATTGTCCACGTAGTTCAAATACAAAGTGCTCAAGAACGACAACTAAAAGTCCATGAAATGCAAGAGCTAGGGATAGTAGGTTCATGAAATAGAAATACAACTACAAGTTCATTGAGTTTGCCACCCCGCCCAAGGGCTTGTAGGTGAGATCGGAAAGTTGGATGCCTCGGATTGGTTCTGCAAAATCAAAAGATTGCATGTGACACAAGATTCATAGAAGCTAAGACATTGGATATCCTATTGCGAGGGAAAAAAAAATGAAACTCCAAGTATCTCAAGTGACTCGCCGGAGTGTTTGTTGGAGAAGTGCCGACGGGAGGAGGAACACCGGCTAGTCTCGGGAATAGCTCTGGAGGTGGCGGTGGCGCCCCGGTACTTTGAAAGTACGTGAGCATCGCCTGCATTTGCGACCTCATCATCGCCTCATGCCTCTCCCGCTCTTCCCGCAACTTCTCCTCCATTTTCACCTCCATCGTCGCCTACAATATGACATCTCAATGTTACAATGGAAAGCAAACATATGTCAAAATCAATGAACGACGAATGAAACAGAAATAACCTGGACTTGCTCAGTCTGGATCTGTGTCGCGGTCGGCCGTGGGCGTATCGGCGGGGCTGAGTCCGTGCTCCTTGCTCGGATCTGGGAGAGGGTCGGAGTAGAGGCCGTTTCGAGTGTGCTGTCACCAATCCAGTACCGGCCATGCTTCTTGCCTCCACCCACCCTCATCACGAGCTATCCATCAAGGTCATGGGTGCTCGGATCCCAATCTTGCCCATGGATCTCCCTTGCCGCTGATGTGTACTCACATGATGTGACTGTGGACGGTGGCGTTGCTGAACGCCGAGGGGGGGGGGGGGGGGGGGAGGGGGTTCTCCGGGTTGAAGTCGACGTCGGAGTTCGCCTTGCCCTTGTGGGCCAAAGCAAACACCTTGAACTGGCCGCAAGGCTGGCCACCATGTGCCGCTGACTGCAAAGAAAACATATAGATGATTAGAAATTATGCTGACTTGAAGAGTGTTATAATGAAGAAATCAAGTCATGTACCCATCTAGCCGCGTATTTACTAAGGCTTTGGCTGCCTTGATGATGTGCCGGCCTAGGCATCTTCAAATGCTGCTCCCGGGCAGCCTTGTGCGTCTCTTCCCACCACTGATGGTCGCACCACCTCCTCACCAGAAAGTCCCATGTGTCGTAATGGGTGGCCAACCATGACAGAGTCACCTACACATCATCAAGCATATAAATATGAGAAGTTCAAATTAAATATACTTAATATTAGAAGAATTGAGTATTCATGTTTACCAGAAGGTATTGTGCTCGGGTCAGCTGAATGGTTCGTGCCTTAGCTTTGCTCACCGTCGTCTTGAGGACCTGACCGTAGTAGGTTATGACGGCCTGGATCCGCGCCCCGTAGAACATGTCAGAAACGAGTTTCTGACATACTTTGTTCACCACATGAGCCGCCATGTCCTCCATGTCTGGCTCACGTTTGAAGAAATCCTACATAAAGATGCGATGCATATTTTCATTACTGCAATATTATCCAATATTGCCACCCTTCTTCAACCAAATGAACCTCACAAGATGCTTGCATACTGGGCATGGAAACTTCGAGTGAACGCCCTATCGACAGAAACAACCGTACGCTGGCATGTCATGCTGAGAGTATTGGTACCAAACATACATTCTAAAGTTTGTCTTTGTAGCTCGATCGTATGTCACTACCCCTTCCTTCCAAGCATATTCCAAATCATCAATCAGAGGCTCGATGTAAACAGACATATTATTCCCTGGGTTCTCAGGAATTATCAGCGACAAGAAAATGTTCTGTCGTTGAAAAAGGACGCCGGGGGGGGGGGGGGGGGTTGGGGGGGGGGAGGGGAGATTGAGGGGTATGACGAAAACGGGCCAATAACTGTACGGGGCAGATCCTATACCATAAGGATTGAACCCATTTGTTACCAGTGCCACACGTACATTACGAGCCTCTTGAGCTTTGATGTC
Source organism: Eragrostis curvula (assembly GCA_007726485.1). NCBI lineage: Eukaryota > Viridiplantae > Streptophyta > Magnoliopsida > Poales > Poaceae > Eragrostis > Eragrostis curvula. Next base: position 8,484,035 of record RWGY01000005.1, read on the forward strand.
ATGAATCTCATCAAACCGTTTCCAGGACTGAGCATCGGATGGATGTACAAGATTATCAGGAGAGTATCGAACACCATCCTTGTGCCATGTCATCTGTTTTGCGGTCTCCTCGGTCATGTAAAGACGTTGGATCCTCGATAAGAACGGGAGGTACCGTAGGATTTTCATCGGGACCGTGAGCTGCCTCTTTTGACCATCACCACAGTCTACCTCCTGGTACCTAGAGGATGAACACTTTGGATAGTATTTTGCTTCCGCATGTTCTTTCCTGAATAGCACGCATGCATTCGGACACACATGTATCTGCTCATATGACATCTTAAGTGCACGAAGGAGTTTTTGTGCCTCATACATGCCCTTTGGCAGAATATGACCTTCCGGACGGAGGGTGCCAACAACTGTCAACATAACATCGAAGGCGTTCCGACTCAAGCTAAACTGTGACTTTATAGCCATTAGGCATGCAATAGCATCCAGTTTGGAAACCTTAGTATGCCCATGAAGAGGTTATTGTGCAGCAGATAACATGTCGTAAAAGGCCTTTGTGGTCTCCTCTGGCTCCTCCACCCTACGTTGTTCATCAACACCGGCTTGTGCTTCATGATAGTCATCTAACATGTCTCCTACCCCGGCATCAGAATCAATATCACCGACGCATTGTCTCACGACCATGTCTCTCATACGTGCGGCTTCGCCATGGTAAGTCCAATGGGTATAGTTTGGCGTAAAGCCATTCATAATAAGATGTTGACCCATGATCCTCTTTGTATGTTGCCGCGTGTTGTTACAGTGGTTGCAGGGACACCAAGTGACATTCTTATTCTTAACCTTGGCAAATGCTAGTTCCAAGAAAGCTTCAGTCTTGTCAATCCATTCATGTGTCAACACACCCTGACTTGAGCGGCCCGTATACATCCACTGACAGTTCGCCATCCTCTAACATAGATGCGACTAGTATAGAAATTATTTGCATATACACGATGTTCCAACTGTCTACTAGGTGAAGATAGGTCCTAATCCTAGCCGAGGATGCGTAGATGAGGTTCGTTTCCAAGGTTTACTCTGGTCCGACATAGAATTTCGGCAGCACCTCCCCGCTGTTCTCTAAATACACGTCCTAGGAGGGAGATTGTGTATCCGGAGAACAACAGGGAGATGATGCCGAAACTCTGTCTCAAACCGGAGTAAACTACGGAAACGAACCCCATCTACGCATCCTTGAGCTGTCCAAATACGTGGACAATTCGAAACAGATACGATCATAGATATGCAACCATCGGGCATATCTCCAACTGTATCTATTTCGAACGGGAGACGCTTAACTAGTTTACGTGTTACCTACAAACATGAATGAAAAAGGGGCGGGGGGGGGGGGGGGGGGGGGGCTTTTATGTCTCACCTTACTGTCTGCAAAGTGCCGAGTGGAAGACGATGCGCAAGCTTCTCCTACAAATAACGGAACATAAAAGCGTCAATTCAAAATTTTGACAGAACCTCCCCTGCATGGTGAGGTTCCCAAAACCTGCAAGTAATCAACGGCATGATGGCCGGCAACCACATTGAATTGAAACCAGCCGAGCAAACCATCGGCACGATGGCCGACAACCACATCCACCAATTCACATCGCAAATGATTGACCCAATTTGATTTCTTTTCAAGCATCACACAAGCATAATCAATTCATCAAACAAGAATCATCATTTGCACTTGAAAAATACTGGAAAAAAAGAATTGCATAATTGACCCATTTTTATCACACAAGCATTTTAGAAGCATATTTGACCCATTTTCATCACATAAGCATCACACATTTCCATAAGCATCACCCTAAGCATCAGTGGCTATAGCACTGAGCACTCGAATGCACAATCCAATTTTCGCTCCTGTTTCCATTTGAAGAGAAAAACAGAGAAAAAAAAAAGAAAGAACATGAGCTCGAGGCAGCTCACCTGCAGGACGACGAGGCCCGATCAAGCACAGGGGCAGGGGAGGCAGGTGGCGGCGCGGATGTCGAGGTCCTGGGGCAGGTCAATGTCAAGGCACCGGGGCAGCAGCACATCGACGGGGATGGGCCCGGGAGCAGCACGTCGACGGTGGAGGGGATGGGCCCGGGAGCAGCACGTCGACGGTGGAGGGGATGGGCCCGGGAGCAGCTGGCCGGGGTGTGATGGAGGAGGGCAACTCGTCCGGGTCGCAGCTCATTGGGGGTGTGGTGGAGTCGCCTTGGCGCGGTGCGAGGTGGAGGAGGGCTTGGGCGCGGGGCGAGGTGGAGGGGAGCGGGGGCACGGCGGGGTGGAGGAGGGCCGGGTCGCGTGCGGGGCTGGGGCGGGGTGGAGGAGGGTCAACGGCGGCGAGGTGGAGGAAGGTCGACGGCGCGGGGAGCTGCGGCTCGACGGCGACGGCGGCACGGTGGGCGGCGGCGGCGCGAGATGCGGCAGGTGGGCGGCGGTGCGAGATGCGGCACGGTGGGCGGCGGCGGCGACGGCGGCATGGCGGGCGGAGGCGAGATGCGGGCGGCGCGGGTTGACGGCGACGGCAGCGGCGGTGCGGGCAGAAAGGGGGAAGAAGCGAGGAGGAGGAAGAAAGAGGAGAAGCGAGTCCGCGCGCGACTAAGTCCCGATCCATGGACTTTGCCGAGAGCCCGCGATCTGCTTTTCGGCAAACAAATTCTTTTCTTTTTTAATAAAATTAATGTCTGCCGAGAGCCAGCATAGAAGCTCTCGACAAATAATTGTTTTTCTTTTTTTTTTAAATTTTATTTCAAACGTACTTTTCATTCACATTTTGATTTCAAATTAAAAAGTACTCAACTACAAAGTTTTGTAACTTTTTGATACGTAACACTTTTATTTTTACAATTTCTCCATCCGATATCATTTTCAAAATTCAAATTTTCAAAATTGAATTTAAAAACATATTTTTCATTGACATTTTGATTTCAAATAAAAAAGTTCTATAACTTGTCAACTACATAGTTTCTATAACTTATCAATAGCTACAAATTACATCTCTACTATTTCTCTACCCGAGATTACCAGAAACATTTCAAATTTTCGCTTTCAAGAAATTTATATGTATTTTTCGTTGACAAAGAAAATTCAAATTTCAAAAGTGTTCAACAGCAAAGATGTGTAACTTTTGAAGACCTACAACTTCTATTTTGATCATTTTTTAATACGATATAATTATAGCCACATTGTTCACAAATTTCAAATGCATCTCTTCATGTTTCTATGAACTACATGGGACATTTATAGTTTGTGAATAAGTTTACCGTCACTTTGTCGAATGAACAAATGATCAAAACAGAAAGTGTAGATCTCTAGATTTAAAACAACTTTGTAGTTTACAAGATTTTCATTTGATTAAACCTAATGCATGAAAAAATTAATTGAAAATAAGTTTGCCGAGAGCCGCTCTCGGCGAAGGCAAAAAAAAAATAAAAAATTGTGACTAGTATGATCAATGGACTAGTATGATCAATAATAAAGTTTTCACGTTGAACTCAGGATTTAAACATAGGAAAAATTGTGTTTGTCATGTCGATTCATGTTTTGGGGTTTCCCTGTTTGCAGAAATTTACACTTGAGCCTGGAGCGTAGGCAGGTCTGTTTCTTAATTAATGATTTGTAATCAGATTTCAATTGTAAATAAAACTAGCTTGGATTAATTATATACTTGGGATTTAGTGTTACTGCCTTAAGTGGTACATGGATGTTCGATAGGTTGCATGTCACTTGTTTATACCTCTGGGTTAATCTGACAGTTGAAGAATTTTCGTCTGCTGATGGGAAGCCAGTTTTTTATCATAATACTAATGTATAAATTAAGAAAAACTGATCTTCAGTCATGTGGTTGTATGCAAAAATTTGACACTCTTTGCCTTCGTTTATGAGGTTATGTATGATTTGATCATAACATGCTTAAATACCATATCTAAATAAGTGCAAAGCAATTCGGCATCAACTTATTCAGTTGGAACTTCTTATCATCCAACTATCAATTCTGCAACATTATCAACTAACATCATCTTTTGATCACCATTTTAATGGGCAGGTTCAGCAAGTACTGTAACATTTCTCAAATTTATCTGGTTAGTAAGTTCTCATCTGTGATTTTGAAGCTTGTCAGTTATTCACCAATGTTGGTCTCTAGCATAGTTGGCCCTTTACTCTCTTGCACATTGATTTTCCGTTGTTGATATTTGTAATTTCCGACTGACAATGGTTATGATGTAGAGTGCAAATTTCAGTCAAACGACTGAATTCATATAATGATATTCAAGTCATGAACTTAAGTTTATCACAAAAAGTACTAAATACAATTTCGTAGGAAATGGTTTTCTGCTCTCATTCAAGTCCTGAAAAAGGATATTTTCTATCCAGCTACTACAAAATTGATTTTAGTGGAAGGTCCAAAACAATTGGGCATCCAATTCACCATTACGCTCATGTCACAAAAATAGCCACTTTACCTGATCAAAAAAAAAAAATAAAAAAAAATAGCCACTTTACACTAGTGTATAGATGTCCGCAGAGCCACCAAAAATAAAAAAAGCCAAGCCCAAAATTGTATGTGTACCGCACCGCACCAGTCGCTTATGTGACATCCTCACTCCTCAGTATGTGTACCGGAAATAATCACTAAGCTGAGTGTAATCCACAAATTTGCATATGGGCATATTTCCTGACAACATCTGCGCAACTTACAATTTGTAACGTTATGCACATTAACTTAAATTTTGTAGAATATACATTATGTATCCTTTGGTAAAATACAATCTAGGCTGTTTGTAACTTTGTAAAATTTTTGTACTTGACAATTTTCATTCAAAGGTATTTACATATTCAAATACTACTAGTTTAAAATGTGGATAAAAGAAACAAATACACAACAAAATGAAAGATGTCCAGTTGCCAACTAAGCTCAGATGTTGCATTATTCATGTAATGTTTTTCAACATGGCTTAAAAAGTTATGACAAGTGATTCAAACTTTGTTCTTAATTGACAATCACTTTACAATTTGGAAATGTGAGTTTTTGGAATCATATTGAATATTTCTAGTTGAACTTATATTTGGAAAAGTGATTTTAGTAAATTAAATATTTGTGTTCCAAATTTATTCGGGAAAAGGAGGAACGACCAGAGGAGGCTCTGCTTCTGTCGGTTGCTTCTCCATAAAGGCAACAACAGTATTTTTTTTTTTTTTTGCGAACCAAAAAGTAAAGGGAAAGCGAGAAGTAACCCACTTGCCCCCTGTTCGTCCTGGGCTCCTCGCCATCTTCCTGAGCCGCACCGCCGCCGCCGTCGCCCCAGCGTTCTCCGGCCATCTACAGAAGGTTCGACCGCCTTACCCAACAACCTCCTCCCATCTTCCTCCCGCTGCCGATTCTGAGATGTGCGTTTCCTTCTCGCTGTTATCAGATCCAGATTGCGGAATCTAAGGCACGCCGTCGTGTCGATTCTGCCCCCTCCGGCTGTCCTCCTTGTCCCTGACGCCTCGCCGCATGCCGATCCCGACGACATTCTCGACGTCCGCCGCGGAGACAGTGCAGGGGAAGCATGTGTTTCGCATCGTTGGGTACAGCCGGCACATGGAGATGGGGGAGCGCAAGTTTATTAGGTCCGGCGTCTTCTCCGTAGGTGGGCATAAATGGGGCGTTATCTTCAACCCGTCGCGGCTCCATCCTGATTTCGTCTTCGTTGCACTAGTGCTTTTGGGAAAGGGGAACCCCAAGGCCCGGGCATCCTACGAGCTGAACCTAGTGGACCAGAGAACTGGGTTGCCCGTCTCGATACTCAAGGAGGCACCAAGGACGTTCGATCCTGATGATCCCAGCAATATCAAGATGTCTTTTCACGCGAAAGAGCGGAGCTTCTTTGAAGCACCAAATTATCTTCGCGACGATTGCCTCACAATGGAAGTCATTGTCACTGTTCACAGAGAACCAGCGGTGCCTAAAACTGTATCATTTCCCAAGATTGAGGTGCCACCGTCAGACATTGCACTGCATTTCGCCAAGCTGTTGGAAGAGAAGGAAGGAGCAGATGTCACTTTCAGTGTTGGAGGGGAGACTTTTCCAGCACACAAGATAGTGCTGGCCACACGGTCACCCGTGTTCAAAGCGGAGCTCTTTGGACCTATGAGCAAGGCAGGAATGGAAATCATCACAGATTTGCAACCTGTTGTTTTCCGGGCCCTGCTATTCTTCATCTATACTGACTCTTTACCTGCCATGGATGATCTGGAGGGAGATGATCGCTGTGAAATGATACGTCACTTGCTTGTTGCTGCTGATCGATATGCCACCGAGAGGCTGAAACTGATGTGTCAAAGCATCCTCTGTGAAAATCTTCATGTGCAGACTGTGGCAACGACGCTGGCTCTAGCTGATCAATATCATTGTGACAAGCTTAAGGAAGCCTGCATTGAATATATCACCTGTGCAAATGCATTGGGCACTGTGGCGGCAACCCAGGGCTACAAGAATTTGAAAAGAAGCTGCCCATCTGTTGTCATAGAAGCATTAGAGAAGACTAGCAGGATTCACAAAGAATGAACAGCTCATCAAGTTGAGTTTATCAGTGGGTAGTTTGTTTATCTTGATGAATAGCTTTGATAGCTTTTGCTAGACCAGCTCGTCCTAACTGTACCATGTGGATGAATAGTGCGATGTTATATGGCTCTATGTAAGAGAGGTAAGTGTAGTTCTATGTTATGAAAATAGGGTAACACGTGCTGACTCTAAAAAAAGTAGTGGTTTGGCAGCTTCTGCTGAAGCTTTGTTCTAACTTGAACATATGGATTAGCAGTAATGTTATATATGGATCTTAGAGAACTTAGTGTAGACCCTTCTTGTAAGTCATTGGAATAGCATGATACTTTTGCTATTTTCACCTCAGCTAGTATGTGGTATTTGAACTTTGCAAGCATTATGCTGATTTCCTGATTGTATCTTACCGGTACGAACTGTGCACTTCCCAAAAATCAAGATGTTCCCATGATATAACATTTTCCATATGTCTTGGCAAACATTTTCCTTGTCATATGCACCCCTTGTACGTCAGAAGTTGAATAAATGTATGGCATACTCAACAATTATGTTTTAGTAGTTTCAACTCTTGCAATGGACCAGATAGAATACACATTCGATTGTGGGAATACAGCATCGTGCTCAGGATTAATTTTGACAGTGTGACATCGTCAATATAATTATATACTTATTTGATGAGGAAGTTTACAAATCCTATTATAATATCCTGACAGCACATTACCTATAGTCCTTTTGCTTAACTCCTTGAGGCATATGCTTTAAACTTATCCTCCGATATAATTTTATTTGTTGATTTGTAATTAAGTTGAATTAAAAAATTTGACGAATGGGTGTTTCTAGTATGTCAGGGACTTTATGATTTGAGCCTGGAGAGCAAATTAGTTTGGGAATTTACTTGCGTTCAGATATTAGACTTCAACTACTCTGTCTTTGGTTTTGTTTTGTTGCCCTTATTCCACATACGTGAATGTTGCTTTTCAAATGTTGAATTTTTAAGTGAATTAATCTGGATCATAATGTATGGGCCAGTTTTAATCTATCGTCAGCTGTAAATAATCACTCAGGTTTTTACTGAGAAATAATTTACACTGACAAGCTAACATTTGTTTCTATGTATAATGTCTGGAATCTGAGGTTACTATGTGATGTTGGTTAAAACACGGTATCCGTGAGTTAAACAAGTTAAGCTGGGTGCGACTCGTGCCGAAGTGACATTGTGTCACCTTCCAACACTGCCAAATGGTGATTTAGGTCTTTGATGTTTTGTTGTACAAGTGGAAGCTTCAGGTACTGTAATATTGGCATCTAACATTGGCTTGCTTGAGGGACAACACCCAGCATAGGCAGCATGATAAATTACAAATTCTTAGCGAGATTTGGACTATAGTTTGAACCATATTTATGAATGTAGATGGAAACATGATTAAATATGATCCCATGATCTCAGTGAAGTATGATGATTATGAGCCTGAAGTCATCATCTTTCTGTATTTGACATATGACAGACATTGTCCAGTTGTTAGGTGGCGTGCTGGTCAGTCTAACCAAATAGTGAATATTTGACATTGACGCATTGTTGAATAATGATAAGTTAGAACTGTAAATGGTTGCTAATATATCAAAAATTGGTCACCAAGCAATAGCAAGAACACTAGTTATCTTAGAAAACTAAATCCTCTCCATCTGATTAAATTTTAATTTTATACAATACATGGTTTTCCTGTCTAGTTGTGTCATAGAATGCAAATTTGGCCATCCCGATTGCTGGTAATGCTTCTCTAGTCACACCATTTATGATAGAAACATTGGATGTAATTTTGCATGCATATCGTTTTACTTTGATTTGTTATGATGTGTAGTGTTTACCTGGAGTTAGAAATGGCTGTCAGAATACTGTTGCACGTACATAAGTTCTTCAGTCATTGGGTTAAGAATATCGCCTATTTATGCAAATTTCAACAAGTTGTGTGATGAAGTTTATTCTAGCTATTTGTAATGTTGTGTATTATTGGTACCATCGAATATGCAGGCAGCCTGGGCAGGGTGAAAAATAAACTGCCCCTTAGTTCCAGAAGCTACAAATACTACAAATTCCACGCTGTCCATTAACATTATCTTAAAAATAATCAGGGCAAGACTTTATGCTAAAAACACCATTCTCAAAATATTTTTGTTATTTTTATAGGAATATGACAACATGCGAAGAAAGAAATAGTAACATGCCCTGGTGAGAGAAAATGCAAAGAGCAACACAACACTCTGACCCATTCATAATGCATCCAGTCCTTAGAGCCTTTCGGCCCGGCTCAGCCCATCCAGGGCAAGGAGTTGTTCCGTACGACCATTGGGTCCCAGTGACAGGGACTCGCGAGTGAGGAGAATGAAGTGCTCAAAAAAACAAAAGTGAGGAGAATGAAATGAACGCCTAGGTCTCTTTCGGCGCCGCCATCTCGATCTCTTCTTCTCCGCCGGTTCTTCAGCGCCGCCGCCGTCGTACCCCAGGTCCACCGGCACGTTCGAAGGTTCGAATACCTGCACCCCTGCCTCCCCATTGCTCCTCTGGATCTGAATTTTGAGATTTGTTAGTTTCTTTCTTGCTATTTGATTCAGATTGGCGAGCTCTGGGATAACGTCTTCGTTCTTGTCGATTGTTCCCCTTCCGGTCGTCCCCATCGTCGCGGCTCCTTAGTCCGCACTACATGAAGATCTCGAAGACGGCGTCGACTTGGGCCCCTCAGACGGAGCAAGGCGTTCTTGAGTTTCGCATCCTAAGGTACAACAGCTTTGCCGTCCACGAGGAAATCGTGATGTAACAGCTTTTCCGACGATTTCTCCATTGGTGGGTATGCCTGGGCCCTCATGGTTTTACATGATGTAACCTTCGGCGAAAACCACAATGAGCATTCGAAAGATCCTACATGGGTTGGACTCTGCCTCCGGGGAAAGAACAAGGCGCGTGCGGCATACGAGCTGAGGTTCGTCGACAAGATCAAAGGGTCCTTCTCTGTGCACAAGGAAGGACCCAGGACATTCGACCCCGACGAGGACACCATATTTTCTGCCTGTGATGTCAAACGAGACCTGCTCAAGGCATTGGCGAAGGATGACGATTGCCTCACGATCGAATGCACTGTCACTGTCAATAAAAGGCCATGGGTAACCCGAACCAAATCATTGCCAAGACTTGAAGTGCCGCGGTCTGACATTGCAGAGCATTTTGGCAAGCTTCTGGAAACAAAGGAGGGAGTGGATACCACTTTCATTGTAGGAGGAGAGACTTTCACGGCACACAAGATTGTGCTCTCCATTTGGTCACCAGTCTTCAAAGCAGAACTCTTTGGACCTTTGAGGAAGGATGGAACAGAGCCAATAATCATCAAGGATTTGCAGCCTGCTGTGTTCCGGGCGCTTCTTCACTTCATCTATACTGACTCTTTACCTGCCATGGATGATCTGAAGGGACATGATCGCTGTGAGATGATACGTCACTTGCTTGTGGCTGCAGATCGATATGCTATTGAGAGGCTGGGCCTGATGTGCCAAAGCTACCTTTGTGAAGATCTTCAGGTGCACAATGTTGCAACCACGTTGGCTTTGGCTGATCAGCATGGTTGTGGCATGCTTAAGGATGCTTGTGTTGAATTTATCACCTGTTCAAATGCGATGGAAGCTGTGGTGGCAACAAAAGGTTACAAGAATCTGAAAAGGTCCTGCCCATCGGTTGTAATTGAAGCATTGGAGAAGACAAGCAAGACTCGTAGAGCATGAGCAGCTCCTTTTTTGATGATTTTTTCTGTGGAACTATAGTTCTTAAGTAACTGGCTTGTTATATTTTGTTAGATCCTAGAGCAGCCCATCCTATCTGATCATAACTGTTGGATCAATGTCAGATAGCCTAGTGTAGTGCACAAGCTATATCAATTTTGTGCTAGTTTGGTTATGCTCTTTCCCAAGCTACTGTAGTGGTCAGTGTGGAATCTAATTTACAACTGATTATGTCTGAACTTGGTGCTTATCTGCAAGCTTGATGTTCTAATAAACATATAAACTTTTACCATTGTGCGTCTAGACTTGAGTGCATATTGCACTCTTTTTTGAGTAATCAGTGTCCATATACAGTACACTAGCATATACTGTCATGATGGATGCCAAGTACCTCCAATTCATAATCTTAAAAGATTACACATTGTTATAGGAAGTATAGTATCATGAACAGGGATAACTTGACCTACGACAGTGTTAATCATTCTCCTTGATAATTAAGTTTGTATTCAGATAGGACGCTAGAAGCACATAGTTCTTAATTTTTTGCATAACTCATAGTGACTACTATGCTTTATATTTAACCTCGAATAAAAAAATTACTATGTTGACATTCATGCATCTGGTAAATGATCACATGAAAAATTTGAAGGAAATTTTGGGGGATCTTTACATGTTTTGATTAAAACATTGCCTGTGCCCTTGCATCCAGTTGATTCAGTTTAGGTACATTTCCTACATTGGCATGTACATATATAGCATCAGTGCGTAGTCTGTAGATTGTTATTTAAAATATATAAGCGTGAAACACAATATGTGAAAGCGACATAGCTAAGCAAGGTTAATGAACACTTACCTGCAAAATATTGTCAAGTAGTATCATTTTTAAATGACCCCTTATGTTTTATTTTGACATTGATACTTTGATGTAGAAATGAAAACTTGAACTCAATTTGTTGTAGTGTTACCGTCCATTCTGTGCAGGAATGAAGGACCCCAGCTTCTCATAGTTTGTTCAGAATTATACTTTGAAGTTTGATGCATTTACATAACTGGAGTTCATGATTATATTTGATCTGGTTGCTTCTTGAGGAATGGTAATATGAAGTCACAGTTCTCGCTTTGGCTGTTTTTTGTGTGCCTCCTGTTTCACATGTTCAGTTGTTCTTAGGTTCTGATCACTCTTTCAGATGATCTTTTGACTACAATCCAAATTGTACCTGTTTACCATTCGCTGGTTTTGAAAGAGAGATCTGTGTCTGTATTTCTGACTTTAGTGCGAACTTTAGCCTGCTGCTGAGTTAATACTAGGCATGAAGAACGATATAAACATTAAATACGGACTGTTACATGAACTTCTAGTTCAATTTTGGCTGTTTAGGACAAATGAGTAGTAAATCATGTCTGCTTGTTATTTTGCATAGTGAAGAGGAGTGCCTGGTTGACAGTTTCTTAAAGTAAAAACAAAAGACGTTGATATTCGGATCTGAGGCTTCGATCCAGACCAACTATAGCGCCAATACTGACCAAGCCTCGTTACAATTTTCTGGTGGTGTAGGAGTAGCCATCTCAGGGGAAAAAGAAGCTGAAACTAAAATAGCTGAACTCTATGGACCTAGAGGAAGGATGGAGCAGAGCCCCTGACCATCAAGGATTTGCAGCCTGCTGTTTTCCGGGCACTGCTCCTCTTCATATATATGACTCCTTACCTTCCTTGGACGATCTGAAGGGGGATGATCGCTGTGAGATGATATACGGACTCCTTACCTTGTGGCTGCAGATCGATATCCCATAAAGAGGCTGAACCTAATGTACGTCAAATCTACCTCTGCGAAGATTTTCAGGTGCACATTGTGGCAACCACGTTGGCTCTAGCTGATCAGCATGGTTGTGGCTTGCTTAAGGATGCTTCATTGAATTTATTACCTGTTCAAATGCAATGGAAGCTGTGGTGAAAACTGAAGGTTATGTTTAGGCCTCTTTCAGTCTTTCTACCCTTATGCTAAGGTGTAGTGTTGTTTTTGTGGTTCCAAACTTTACCCATGTGTTGGGGTAGTTTCTCTTACTTGTGGTTATGCCACAATCTCGCCCTTGTGGTTGGGCTTGTTGGTTGAGGCCTAGTGTACTCCCTCCATTCTTTTTTTGTTGTCGTTTCAGACATCCAAAATGAACTAGCAATGAACTATCAAACCTTGTCTGAACGACAACAAAAAGAAAATGGAGGGAGTAGCTAAGTAGTTATTACGGTTTTAGCCCGGTTTCCCCTAAATTAACCGAGCGTTGTAGGGTTTTTGTCTCATTTCCTTAAAAAACGGGCCATTGATATGTGGTCTGCCACACTTTGAATACAATTCAGGTGGGGATGCTCCCCCCCCCCCCCCCCCCCCCCCCCCAACCCCCAACCCCCGGTGAACGTTCAAAAAAAAAAAAAAAAAACTGAAGGTTGTAATTGAAGCATTGGAGAAGACAAGCAAGACTCGCAGAGCATGAGCTTGTCATATTTTGTTAGAGGCTGGACATATGGATGGACTGCAAATTGTTATACATTAATGTCTGGTAGGCTAGTGTGTGCTCAGGCTATATCATTACGTCGCTGGTAAATGAATGCATGAAATAAATACTGAAGGAAATCTTGGGGAATGTTTACATGTGGTTGGTCTAAATTGCCTATGCCGTTGCATCCAGTTGATTCAGTTATAGGTAAATTTTCGCACACACATTGGTATTTACATATTTTGCATCAGTGCCTAGTCTGTACATTGTTTCATTGGACAGATAGGATTATAGGCGTTGACTGCCATATGTGAAAGTGATTTTAGTTTTGATGCCCTTAATCCACATACATGAATGTTTCTTTTCAAATATTTAAATGTTATTTTTTTTAACGAGGGATGTTCAATGGACTCATCTGGATCATAATTTTGGTGCAGTTAGGTGACCAGTCTTAATGTATTAATCATCAGTTGTAAAGAATTACTCAGTATTTTCACCAGGAAAAAATTACATTGATGAACACACATTTTTCACTCTGTACTGTCGGAATTTGTGAAGTTAGTGGGGAATGTTTGATTCAGTCGTGTACCTGTGAATTGAAAGGATTTATGCTGATGAGACTCATGCCAAATTTGCATTGTATCTCATTCCAACATTGTCATTTGTCAACTGATGATTAGGTCATTGATGTAGTGAAAGCTTTAAATACTCTAATATACTAACATTCAGCATGGTTTTTCTCTATGTTCTCAGCGGGATGACATCCAGCATATATAAGAAAGGATAGCAAAATTCCATATTAGTATGTACATATATCCTTCTCTTCTGTATGTACTGTCACTGTGATTGTTTTGTATTCTAGAAACTGAGCATAAACATCTGGTGCATACAAAAGAATAGAGTCAAAGCACAGAGATGAATCAATAGCCTATTTCTAGGTAACCAATATGTTTAAGAATGGAGTAAGTTGAAATATTTAGTCAGGAAAGACAGATTTAACTTAAGCCAACATCTTATAAAGCTGACTGTGGTGCCGGACGCTCCACAGTATATCAGCAGTGGATTTCAGAGCTTTACCATGGCAGCTGGAAGGCGATGTCTCAAACATGCTTGCAGGCAGGCAGGCAGGCAGCCATGGCGTTTCCTTGTGATGTCCAGACTCCAGAGGCAAGCAGCGACGAGTTAAATGTGATCATCTTCAGAGTTTTTACAACCTGACGTGCTTCAGCAACTATGTGATGAATGGTGGCTGTCAAATTCTGTTTGCCATCGCAGTCGTGTCCGGCGTATCTAGCGTAGGATTTATTTCTATATTCGTTGAGTCGGTTGCTATCGAGATAAAGGAAAGGAGAGGCATCTTATTTTGGACTCCTCCTGACCGACTCCGACACAAACAGGCGAGTCACGGCGGATTGTACAATCATCCAATCGAAACAATACAATTGCAAGGTACCTATTTCTTTTTTCCTTTACGTAGTCTCATCTTCTTCTTCCTGTAAGCAAAAAATAGCGGAAGCGTTACAGGATCGAATTAGCACTATTTGATTTAACCGGGTAAAAGGATCTTTCATGTGCAATGCATATATCAAATAGTATATGCAATATTGCACTTTGTACCTTGTGAGAAGGCAGCCCCTTGCATCATGGACAGAGGATTATTTCTCTCCTCTCTTCCTTCTTTCCTTTATTGTTCTCTTGATCATAAGAGAACGACCTTTATATGTGTGTGCTACAGCTAATCTCTTTTCCTTGTGCTAACAGTGATGCACAAGAATTAGCTAGGCTATGTTCCTTAATGCCTGCTGGTGATCGATGATCTCCTAGTGCTGGCTGTGGCCTTCTATTTATAGGCCTCAAATGCAAGCAAGAAACTAGCTGCATGCTTGTGGAATCCAAATGAGAATCAACTCCTTGTGGATATGCATGCATTTAATCAACAAGTATGAACACAAAAGGATCTTGGCTGCTATCAGATATGCATGAATTAAATCAACAAGTATGAACACACAAGGATTTGGCTGCTGAATTAATATGAGCTATTATATTAAAGCATGCAAGAAGCTGATTTGATCACTTCTCTTGAGCTGCTAGAAGCTTGCCGACGTGCATGCATGCATGCAGCAATATTTTCTCTAATGCACATATATTTGCTATGTGCACTTTATTAGCACACACAAAGATCTTTCAGTTTATTTTGAAGGGAGAGGAGAGGGTATTTCAACCCATAATGCTTAATCCTTTAGTCTAAGCAATCATCACACATAGACCTTTAATATAAGCATCATTTTTCTTTAATTTACATGGCCACATTATGTTAAATATTCTAACAATCTCCCACTTGGCCATGTAATGACTTTGAAATATTCGATATACTTTAAGGTGCACACCTTTCTTCGAACTTTTCAAGTCAACATTAAGTTGAATCGAGATAATAAATCATGGCGGTAACAAGTCAATTTATCGACAAGTTTCCTTCCATGTATTATAATTACCACGACCAACACATAATTGGGAAATAATAGTTATCTCACCATGTCCATAATGGTACTCCTTTTATGTGGATAACAAGCAAAACAATCTTTTATTGAATTCACATAATAGTATGCATTTACACATACATCTTTATGCTAACAAGGTTTTATCTATAATGCCCATCCTCTCTACATGGCCAATGAAAGTCTTGGGCGGTAATCCTTTTGTTAGCGGATCAGCTATCATTAGAGCTGTACCGATATGCTCTATCAATATTCTTTTCCTTTGTATTTCTTCTTTAACTGACAAGTACTTCAAATCCATATGTTTTGCTCCTTTCGACTACTTGTCATTTTTAGAGAAGAATACCGCAGCCGAATTGTCACAGTAAATTTTCAGTGGTCTTTCAAAATTATCCATGATACGAAGACCACCAATAAAATTCCGCAGCCACAATGATTGAATAGTAGCCTCAAAACAGGCTACAAATTCAGCCTCCATGGTGGAAGTAGCAATGATCGATTGCTTTCCACTCTTCCATGATACGGCTCCCCCAGCCAATAGGAACACGTAGCCGAATGTGGATTTTCTTGAGTCCACACATCCGCCATAGTCTGAATCTGAGTAGCCAATTATTTCTAACTGGCTAGATCTGTTATATGTGAGCACATGATCCTTGGTTCCTTGCAGATACCGAAGAGTCTTCTTTGCAGCTATCCAGTGATCTTTTCCAGGATTACTTTGATAACGACCAAGCATTCCAACAGCAAAGCTGATATCTGGTCGAGTGCATGTTGAAGCATACATTAAGCTCCCAACAACGGATGCATATGGAATAGATTCCATTTTTTTCGTTCCAAGTCATTCTTTGGACATTGCATTAAACTTAGCTTGTCCCCTTTCTGAATTGGAACAACACCCGCAGAACAATTTTCCATTCTAAATCTCTCCAATATTTTGTTAATGTAACTTTTCTGAGACAATCCTAGCAATCCTTGTTTTCTATCACGGAATATTTCTATTCCAATTACATAGGATGCCTCACCCATATCTTTCATTTCAAAATTATTGGAGAGAAATTTCTTTACATCATGCAACATCGATTTGTCATTAGCAGCAAGAAGAATATCATCAACATATAGGACTAAAATAATGAACTTGCTCCCACTGACCTTCATGTAGATACATCGGTCCACGGTGTTCTCTACAAAACCATATGCAGTAATGGTATCATTGAACTTTATATGCCACTGCCTGGAAGCTTGTTTCAGCCCATATATTGATTTCTTTAATTTACACACCAAATTTTCCTTTCCTTTTTTTTGAACGGAACTACAGCAGGGGAGGCCCCTACTGTGTGAATTTTATTAAAATATAAGAGAACTGTACAAAACAAACAAAGGAGAAACTGTACAGAGAAACAAAAGAAAAATTACGAAGAGGTCTATCCAAGAAATAAAAGCTTGTAAATCATTCTCGTTGAGACGGTGGCTCTGGAGTGCACATTCATTCTTGAAGTTTCTTTTCCATGCCTGGAAACTGAGGGTCTGGTTTTCAAAAATTTTGCCATTTCTTTGCTTCCAAATAGTCCAGGCCGCAATTATTAAGATTTCCATGAAGTAGCTTCCTTGAAAATTTCTTTGGGCTTCCATGATCATGTTAATGAAGGATAGGTTCTGATTCCATTGGATTCCAATTGCTTCCCAACACCTTCTACTGAAGGGGCATGTAAAGAATAGATGCATAGCAGTTTCCTCAACACATGCTTGACATAGTACACATCCATAGTTGTTTCCTTCGATTTTTTGCTTCTTCCTCCTGAGAATATTTCTTGTACTTAATCTGTCCATGATTAAGAGCCATGTAAATACCTTTAACTTGTTGCTGCATTTTGATTTCCAAATCCATCTAAAAGGCGCCGGAGGTGGAAGTTTCTATATGGGAAGTTGTAGTATTTCTTGGAGGAATATCTCGGACTGCCCCATTTGTATGACCATACATCTTTAGTGTCAGGTTGCATTTGAATGTCTTGTATAATCTGTTGTAGCCCGGCAAGCTCATGCTCAGCTTCAGTTGAGAGAGGTTGGTGAAAGTGTGTGTGGATATCTTGGTTTGTGAGGTAGTCCTTGACTAAGATTCTTTGATTCTTTGCAAAAGAGAAGAGTCTGGGGAATTTTGTCCCTAAGTGCAGTTCATTCCAATCATCTAACCAGAACAGGACTGTGGAACCATCTCCAATTTTGCAGGTAGCAATTTCTCTGAATTTGTCACTTAGCCTTAAAATGTCTTTCCACCAGAATGAACCTTTTTCAGTTGTAGCATGTGGAATTCTGCCATCAATGTAGTATGTGCTCCAGATTAAATTGACCCAAGGTACATCTTTCTTGTTATAAAACTTGTCCAGGTGTTTGATGAGGAGGGCTTCATTTTGTCTTCTGAGGTTAGTGAGTCCTAGACCACCTTTCATTTTAGGCCTGGTGCACTTTTTGAATGCCACTAATGGTTTTGACTTGGCATTGATGTCGGATCCCCTCCATATGCAGTTTTTTCTTGATATATCAAAAGTATCAATGACCTTGACTGGCATAAGCATTGTGCACATTGTGTATATGGCTATTGAGGTTACTCGTGTATTTGCCATTTCTACCCTTCCAGCAAGGTTTAAGCAAGTTGATAGGGCTGATACTCTTCTTTCTGCACGTGTCATGAGTGGGGCATAGTGCTCCACTCTAGGTTTAGTGGTGCCTAGAGGAAGCCCCAGGTAAGGGAAGGGAAGTGTTCCGAGTTGGCATCCAAATACTCCTGTCAAATGAGGTATGTCTTCGTTTGCAACATTGAGGGGGATCATGCATGATTTGTTGTAGTTAACTTTCAAGCCTGTGGATTGAATGAAGACTGCAGTAGAGCTTTTAGGCAATGCAGTTCTCTTTGAGAGGCCTTCATGATGATGATGGTGTCGTCAGCGTACTGGACTACAGGGAAATCAGGCCCAGCTCTGGCAGGGATAGGCAGTGACAAGAGTCCACGCTGGTGAGCTTTGTTGATTATACATTGCAGGAGTTCAGTAGCCAATACAAATAGAAGAGGGGATAGAGGATCCCCTTGTCGAACTCCCCTTTTACACTGAAATTGTCTTCCTAGCACACCATTTAGAAGGATGGAGGAGGAACCTGAGCTCAATATTCTGTGTGTCCAGTTTCTCCAAGTGTCATCAAAGCCAAGGTGCTTTAGCATGGAGAGGATGGTCGAGTGCTCTATGGTGTCAAAGGCTTTGGCAAAGTACAGTTTTAAAATCACGGTAGGTCACTTTGACTGTTGGCATTGATGGATATATTCAAAAGCCCATGCAAGACAATCCTGTATTGTTCTGTTTTTGATAAACCCATATTGATTTTGGTGCAGGATTGGGATGACAATTCGCTGCAATCTATCAACCATCAGTTTTGTGAGAAGTTTCAGCACAGAATTTAAAAGGGAGATGGGTCTGAAGTCATTGCATGTGGTTGGATTAGGGATCTTTGGCACCAAAGTGGTGAATGAGCTGTTGATTGATTGTAAACTTAGTGAGCCACTGAAAAAGTCATCACATAATTGATAGAAATCATGTCTGATTATGGGCCAGCACTTTTTAATGAACATTCCATTGAATCCATCTGGACCTGGGGCTTTGTCATTGGGCATTTGCTTTACTGCGTTGTCAATTTCCTCATGAGTGAATGGGAGGGAGAGGTTCTGAAGATTATCGTGGTTCTGGACTAGGTCATTGAGATCAAAAAGCATTTCTGGAGATGTTGTGGTTCCCATTCTTTCTTTGTATACTTCCCAAAGAGCAGCAGCCTTTTCATGGTGGTCTTGCACAGTTCTGCCATCTGAAGTTTCCAAGGAGGTGATGGTGTTGTTTCTATAGTGTTCAGTTGCAACAGCATGGAAGAACTTTGTGGGTTGATCTCCAAATTTTGTCCATCTGACCATATATCTCTGTTTCCAATATACATTCTTGTACTTGAGTAGCTTGAGGATGTGAGCTTTCAAAATCTCTCTGAAATTATTCTTGAATAAAGAGGGGTCTTTGCTCCTCCAGTTTGTCTAGAACAGCCAGTACTTCATCACATGATTTAATTAGCTTTGAAAGATTTTCGGTTTCCTTGCTCCATTTCTTCAGGGCTTTCCTCAATAGCTTCAGTTTGGCTGAGATTTTTGTAGTGCTGTTTGTAGCAGCTACTTCAATGTTCCAGATTGTTTGGACTATATCAAAGAAACCTGGCATGTCCACCCAATAGTTCTCGAATCTGAAGATTTGGGATTTAGGGATTGATGTGCCAATCTGCACCTTGCATGGGACATAATCTGAGGTGGGTTTGGTCAGTGGAAGCCATAAAGTGTTTGGAAATTTCGTTGTCCAGTTGGGTGTGGTAAAGCACCAGTCAATCTGTTCTAGTAAGGGCTCACTCTGCATGTTGCTCCATGTGTATTTTCTTCCTTTTAGAGGGATTTCGCGTAGACCCAGATTGCTCAGTATCTCATTGAAGATCAGGATATCATTTATATTTCCACCTGCTTTGTTTCTGTTCGTCAGAGATCTGTAGAAGTTAAAGTCACCAAGGAGCATCCAGTCTTCATCAGGGTCAATTACCAGCTCATTTAGCCAGTTAACAAAATTTTGCCTTTCTTCTCCTTGACAAGGTCCATATACTGTTGTGAGCTTCCACTTGCTGTTGTCGTGCATCGCTGTAAATTTTACTGTGATTGCAAACCTGTTGTTATGTATGACTTTTCCCTTAAAGTAGGTGCTGTTCCATCCCATTAAAATACCACCAGAATTGCCCACAGATGGCGAGAAGGCATATTTATCAAATCTTTTGGGCGCAAATTGCCTGATGAATGAGTGCTCAATATTCTCTTTTTTTGTTTCTTGTATGCAATAGATAGCACATGCGCTTTCTTCGATTTTCTCTCTGATTGCATTACATTTGGCTTATGCATTTAGACCCCTGATGTTCCAGTTAAGGATCTTCCAATCTCTGGTTCTTGCACTATTATCCATTGAAAAGTGTTTGGGGATAAATAATAATCGAAGGACCATAGGCCTTTGCATGCCAACTAGAGCCACCAACAATCACATGGATAAAAGTATAATCTAAAAGCTTCAAGCTTCTCATGCAGAGGATCATCAGATACTGCTTGTCAACGTCCATCCAACCAGCAAAACAATCATCACAAGAGATGTAAATGATCACAACATACTCAAGCAGATAGGGAATAGTCTTTAGATTAAAACAGGGAGCAATAAACCCAAGGTTCACGGTAGCATTCAGACGATTGAAGCAAGTATCCCAACGAAGTAAAGAAAAGGTACCCATAAGCATACAAGACCTTATAGCAGGGCATACCCTGTTCACACTAAGGTAAGCAAAGAGACTATCCATTAGTAATAGCAGTAGGAGCTTCAGAGCTGCCGCTGGCGCCCACCTCGTTTGTCTTCTTCTTCTTGGCCGCCATCAGCAACTCAGCTGTAACCTCCGAAGGAGCCAGCTTGCACTTCTCGGTAGCAATATCCTGTATAACAGCAATGGGGATTTCTGGGAAAGCGTTTGTGTCATTAGCAAGGTCAGATAAGCCTGGAAATTCCACATCAGGATCAGAGGGTATGTCAGCATCAAAGATAATCTTTCTCTTTTTGTTGCTCACAGGCTTGGCCTGCTTCTTCAGCATTGAGGTGGGAACAACGGACATCTTATGTCCATTGCTCTTCATGGAGATTCTGTTGCTCCTCCTAGATTTGAGAGATGGGGGTGCAGAGAGGGATGTAACCTCATTTTCAGTCTGAGAGATGGTGTCATTTATTCCTCTTCCTTAAGCCCACTATGGGAGAAAGAGAGGTGTTGACAGGATTTAGAAGTTTATCACCAGTGATGTCATGAAGAGGGGGTTCATATGTCATCCTGTTGGGAGATTCATCCATGTTGCTGGGAGGTTTGGTGCTAACTTTGAGCCTTTTCCTTGCATACTGCTTTTTGATCACAGGCTTAGCAGCAAAAATGAAAGCCAGATTACTGGAAGAATTGTCATTACCATTGTTTGGGGCAGGAGGAGCTGGTAAAGCCAGGATGGTGCTTGCAGGTTCAGTCAGCATTTCAATTCTGGAACTGTTGCTGAGGTGTATGGGTGGCTGACTGTCGAACAGGTGAGCCGGAATTGTGACAGTGTAGGTGTTGCCATTGGAACCTGTATTGACCCTAGAGAAATTGCTGATGATGTTTCTCAGACTATTAGCAGCCAAGAGCAGCAGAGCATTGTTGGTGATATTCTGAAATTGAATGTTCTGAGAGAGTTGAGCAACTTGCTGTAAGGTTTCCTGAATCATGAGTTGAGTCTGCTGCCTATTCATTGGGACCGCATTCTGATATGCATTCTGAACTTCCCTTTCAATGCTCATTTGTCTTTCTTCGCCTAGGGCAGGGATGAACACATGCTGTTCAGCAACTTGGTTGACAGAGCTTGCATTGGATATCTCATCTTCACCCATTTGTTGGAAATTCTGATTGGCTTGCAAGTCATTGTTGTGCTGACCCATGAACTGATCCGCAGCATTTACCACAAAATCAGGTATGCCAGGAAGAATTGGGCCTTCAAAGGGGTGAGGATTTCCATTGTGAGCAGGAGGGTCCTCACCATCTGTAGGTATCTGATCAGCCATTTGAGAGTTCAGAATATAAACCGGGACTGTCCATGACCTTCCTTCTCCATCGAGCTCCCTACCAGTTTTAATTTCAATGCTTCTAGGGATCTCAAGGGGGTCATCCACCATCACATAGACTAATACTCTAGCCAAGTTTCCTTCCTGTGAATCCCACTGCAGCAGTTGACCAAAGAAAGAACAAACTTGATCCAGGAACCTAAGTTCACGCATATCCAAAGGATAGCCCAGAAACATTACCCAGCAGGTTCTAGTAAAAGGGGATCGTCTATAGTTCATAGAAGCCTGATCATGCTTAACAAACTGAACTTGGTACTGTCCAACCCAATGAGGATTTGTAACCACTAAGGTGTCGCGCTCACATGCATTTCTAAGTTGAAAAAGACCGATGCCATGGGGGTGTGGAGAAAACATGAGCACGTGCTTCCTAGCTTGAATCTCAATATAGTCTCTGATCTGCTCCAAGAAATGAATGGTCTGAGCAGGGGAGAGATTCTGTACCTCATCGTAGATTGCGATGGCATGATCCTCGTGGGTCTTCTCCACCTCACCAGACACGACCACAGTGCGGCGTGCACGGCGATGAGGGCCTCCATCTTCATTGTTGGTGAGCGACGGGAAGTACGGCGCCGGGTTGATGGCGAAATTCGCCATTGCTTGCTGTTGCTGGAGGAGATCGTCCAAGAGGAGTGAAAGAGGCGGGTGCAGGCTACGGCATGGAGGGAAGGAGGATGAGAGCCTTGCTAACTCTGTTTCCCTGCGAGAAGAAGCTGAAAGGTTGCTTTGTGTGAGGTTTTCTACTCTGTTGCTAGCAGGTGGAAGGTTAGGCTCATTAATCTGGTGAGCTGGAGAAGTCTCAATGCATTTCTCAAGGCCCAGAGGTAAATGCTGCTGATGAATAGTTTTGGGCTTTGGAGCCCAAATAAATTTCCCTTTTGCCTTTTTCTTGAAGCAGTGTTTAGCCCGATGACCATAGTCAAAGCAAAAGCGGCACCTAACTGGGCTAGAGCAGTCCCTGACAGAGTGACCCCAAGCAAATTACTGCAGACAGCTGGGTGAGAGTCTTGGTTGGAAGTTGAACCTGTGTTATGGCGTGGTGTAATCGAGCTACTTTGCATGGCTTCTACATGGCCGACAGAGGAGTGAATGCGCAGGTCTCTTTTGAGATTTCCAAAAATTCTATCGATCCGAATTTCAGAATTCGAATTTGAAATTGAATCTGAACTTGAGCTTGGCATGAATTCCGGATGATGAACTTCTGGAGAAAAATTGCGTTGCGATGGTGCTTCTGAATCTAATGAGCTTCCAAGATTTCTTGCAAAATTGTGACCAAAGATCATCCTCTCCGAGAAAGGTTTGACTGGACAGTAAACTCTTCCAACCTTGAGAACATTAGCAAGTTCATCTGGAATCGATTGGTCGCTTACGAGAAACCAGAGTCCAGCTGTTTGCTTCTTCCTCTTCCCATCTTTTCCTTTCTCTTTCCCATTTATCACCTCCGTCTCTCCATAGATGGAAGTAGACGTCAAATTGCTTTGAAATGATTCTCTTCAGAGCGCAAACTGCCAGACCAACATCCTTGGAAGCAACTGAGAAACGAAAATGCCTATCCTGAAGATAGGTTACATGAAAACCGGCCGGGGTTCCACCCAAGCAAGAGTGAAGAGCCATGATAACTGAATCCTCCGTGAGACGAAAAGTGAACCTCTGAAAGATTGCAAGTAGAAGGAAAGAGTCATGTGGAGAGGAAGAGGGATGATGAACTGATGACCTGTATTTCTTGGCAACCTCTTCTTGAAAGGAGCGGCCAATGGAGAAATCCCAGTTTTTGACCAAATCTGCCAGTTGTTTATCCTGTTGAAGCTCCAGCAAAGGACCCAAACCCATGCCTGTTGAGCTAGGCATCTTCGACTTGTGGTGGCTCATGGAAGGACTAGACTGCCGGCGGCGAGGGGAGGGGCGCGGTGGTGGTGAGGGCGAGAGCGGTGGGAGCGCTGGGAGCCATGCTGTTCTAGTCTCTTAATTTTCCTTTACTGGAATAGGAAACCCTTCAGGTTGGTCCATATACACTTCCTCGTCCAAATCCCCATTCCAAAAAGCGGTCTTTACATCCATTTAGTAGAGCTCTAAATCATAATGCGCTACCAAAGCCAAAATAATTCTTTCTCGGATACTGGAGAGAAAGTCTCTTTATAGTCAATGCCTTCTTTTTGAGTAAAACCTTTGGCGACAAGTCTGGCCTTATGTCTCTCAATGTTACCACTCGAGTCGTATTTGGTCTTAAGGACCCATTTACATCCAACTCGTTTGGAATGTTGAGGCAATTCGACAAATTCCCAGACTTTATTGTCATCCATTGATTTCAACTCCTCTTTCATGGCATTAAACCACTTTTCAGAATTTTTAGTTTCCATGGCTTGCTTAAATGAGACTGGATCATTATCAAGACTCAAATCACATTCATGCTGCTCAAGTGAATACACCACATAATCATTTGAAATTGCCGGTCTTTTCTTTCTTTTCGACCGTCGCAATATGTTTTCATGTGGGACTTCACTTTCACATGTGACTTGTGTACTTGTTGCCGGTTGAGAGATTATCTTTTCTACCTTGTTGTGTGGCTGTTGCACAACAACATAGATGGGAGTGTTATTCAATTGAATTTCATTAATATCCACATTTCGTGGATTCATACTCCCACTAATCTCATCATTTTCAATAAACCTGGCATTTCCACTCTCAACTATTCTCATACTATGGTTAGGACAGTAAAATCTATACCCTTTTGATCTTTCAGGATAGCCAATAAAATAACCAGTAATGGTCCTTTCATCGAGCTTCTTTTCATGTGGATTTTATAGTCTTACTTCTGCTGGGCAACCCCAAATATGGAGATGCTTTAAATTAGGTTTCCTGCCTGTCCACAGTTCATAAGGAGTTTTAGGAACTGCTTTGCTAGGAACCCTGTTTAACAGATAGACAGAAGTCCTCAATGCATACATCCACAATGATAAGGGTATATCACTGTAACTTAACATGCTCCTAACCATTTCCATAAGAGTATGATTCCGCCTTTCAGCCACCCCATTTTGATGAGGTGATCCGGGCATTGTGTACTGAGCACAAATACCGTGGCTTTCAAGAAACTTTGCAAATGGACCTGGACATTGACCACTTTCGTTGAACCTTCCAAAATATTCACCACCTCTATCAGATTTTACCACCTTTACTTTTCTATCTAGCTTCCTTTCTACCTCATTTACGAACACCTCTAGGATGCTCGTTGCTTGAGATCTTTCATGCAGCAAGTATAGATAACAATAACGTGAGAAGTCATCGATAAAGAGGATAAAATATTTTTCACCACCCCAGGAAGGAACATCAAATGGACCACAAATATCGGTGTGTATTAACTCTAATAGTTCACTACTTCTTGTGGCTCGTTTCTTTGATATGTGTGAGGTGTGCTTGCCTTTAATGCACTCTACACAAACATTCCAGTCAACAAAATCCAATTGAGGTAAGATATCACTTTTCATCAACCTCTGGATCCTTTCTTTGGATATGTGACCCAATCTTTTATGCCACAAGAAAGCAGATCGCTCATTATGTGCACCACGTTTTTTTCCAATAATATGATCAACATGAAACAGGGATTTCGAAAATATATCATTAAGGTTGATACAGTACAAACAATTGTTTAAAGTACATGAACCATAATAGTACTTTCTTTTATACAATGAGATTATACCATCTCCAACCATAAACTTAAATCCTTCTTCATCCAACCTTGACATAGATACTAAATTTCTAGCACACTCGGGAACATAAAGGCACTCTTTAAGGTCTAGTGATAGACCGGTATCAAGGATTATTCTGTAAGTCCCGATCCCTTCAATTTGTGCCTTCATTCTGTTCCCCATGTACACGAACCTTTCATGCCCTTTTAAAGGTTGGATCGTAAGGAATCCCTGTGTAACATGTGAAACATGAGTGGTAGCACCAGAATCTACAGAAACATAATGTATACCTTTCTTTTCGAACCATCTCTTTCTTTTAAGACAATCCTTCTTGAAATGACCAACTTTCTTGCAGAAATGGCATTTCATGTCTTTACGGATTTGTCCCTCACTAACATGAAGTGAAGATTTACCCTTCTTCTTCCACTTCTTTCCTGGCTTCTTTTTGCTGCTACTTGCCTCATTATGCACCATAACATGGGCAGAGTGATTTCTAGTTTTGTTCAACCTCCTTTCTTCCACTATCAACATGGCCTTGACTTCTTGAATGTTCTATTTCTCTTTAAGTGAATTATAATTCACTAGGAACTGGCCAAATTCAGGAGGAAGTGAGTTCATAATGAACTGTACTAGAAGAGGTTCACCCAAATCCGAGCCAATCGATGCCAACCTTGCGGCAAGGTTAATCATATTTGTCACATGATCATGAATGGGGAGTGACCAATCAAATTTCTTGTTGGTCAACTCACCCATAAGACTAGTCACGATGGACTTGTCCGTGATGTCTGTATGAGAGCATTCTTTTATCATCACCATGAACTCCTTTGTGTCTTCAGTCCTGGGCATTGATGGTTTGACATTATCTGCAATTGTCAGCCGCATCAAGCTCAAACACAGCCTATTTGAACGTTCCCAGTCACTATAATGGGTATGTTCATCAATAGTACTATTCTCAGTAATGGCTGGTGGCTTTCCATCAAGAACTAGTGCTTGGTCCAAATCCATTACACCCAGTTGAAACCGGATTTGTTCGGACCAATCAACATAGTTCAGCCCATTGAACTTGACAATCCCAAAACTTTGACCATTCAGGTTAAAGTTTGCTGCAAAATTTGCTCATAGATCAATATTTTGAGACTCGGACAAAATAAGCTTTAAATGTGCATCTAAAACATCTTTGGATGAAATTTAAATGCACAGCTGGCAACATTAATGATGCTAAAACAATCCTTTAGTAGATAATCACCGAATATGCATGCTATCTTTGGATAGACTAACATATTTATCAAACATGTGACTTATCTCTTTTATTGCCACTATTCATAAGTGATCGTCACCTTTGGGTGGCTTTATCATTTACATTAGTGACATAATTGTTCATTTGTTGGTTCTGTAAGTAGCATCAAAAACCAAATGAACAATTTAGTTTTCAAGTAAGGTCACTTTGGTGACTAACTTACTTTCATAATATAAATTTTTAGCCGGCAGTATACCATTATGCTCACATGACCATAATGTAAGCTTTATGCTTTAATGGCAAAAGGTTCTCAAATCTTGCCAACAAAAACATAAGAACGAACACAAAAAAAAGGATAGCCATGCTACTCCATGCAACAAATGTTACATGTATTTTTAATGTGCAGGCATTACAACAAACTCAATAAAACCAACAACTTTATGTAATCTTTGCAAAGGGTATCACCGCAGATGCAATGATTACAACTTTCATTTGGCAATAACATTAAATAATTCTTGCAAAGGGGATGTCCACTAATGCAAGGAATATATTTAATTTATTGACCACAACATTCTGATGTTGTTCTTGCGAAGGGAGTTTCCTTTGATGCAATAACTCACTCAACATACCACTTTATGTAATTCTTGCAAGGGAATTTTCACTAATGCAAGAATACTCTTTTCTTGGTATGTATAGCATAAAATAAACAACAATATGGAAGGCGATAATAACACTGTTATGGTAAATCAAATATGCTAATAGTGGCTCTGGTGCCAAGTGTAAGCAAAAAATAGCGGAAGCGTTACAGGATCGAATTAGCACTATTTGATTTAACCGGGTAAAAGGATCTTTCATGCGCAATGCATATATCAAATAGTATATGCAATATTGCACTTTGTACCTTGTGGGAAGGCAGCCCCTTGCATCATGGACAGAGGATTATTTCTCTCCTCTCTTCCTTCTTTCCTTTATTGTTCTCTTGATCATAAGAGAACGACCTTTATATGTGTGTGCTACAGCTAATCTCTTTTCCTTGTGCTAACAGTGATGCACAAGAATTAGCTAGGCTATGTTCCTTAATGCCTGCTGCTGATCGATGATCTCCTAGTGCTGGTTGTGGCCTTCTATTTATAGGCCTCAAATGCAAGAAACAAACTAGCTGCATGCTTGTGGAATCCAAATGAGAATCAACTCCTTGTGGATATGCATGCATTTAATCAACAAGTATCAACACAAAAGGATTTGGCTGCTGAATTAATATGAGCTATTAAAGCATGCAAGAAGCTGATTTGATCACTTCTCTTGAGCTGCTAGAAGCTTGCCGACGTGCATGCATGCATGCAGCAATATTTTCTCTAAGGCAAATTTGTCTGGAGCACACTGAGAAATTGTGGAATTACCCACGACACACTGTCAAAGTCGATTTTGTCTGAGACACATTACGAATCTCTGACAATTGTCTGCGACACACTTTAACCGTTTAACAATTAAGTTCAATTTTTTTTATCTCAATAGTTAGCATACATTAGGACTTGAAACTTGGTAGATATATACACTATCACATTCTCTATCATTAAAAAGTGGATCTAGATTTTTTTTCGATTCTTTGCATGGTTTACTCGACACATTAAATATTAAAACAATGAACTAACGATACCACAATCGAAAAAAAAATCTAGCTCTATTTCTTAATGATAGACATTGCAATAATGTATATTTGTGCCAAGTTTCAAGTCCTAATGTATTTTAATTATTGAGATAAAAAAGTTGAAATTAATTGTTAAACGGTTAAAAGTTTGTCACGGACAATTGTCAGAGAATCGTAGTGTGTCTCGGACGAAATCGACTTTGACAGTGTGTCGTGGATAATGCCACACTTTCTTAGTGTGCTCTAGACAAATTTGCCTTTCTCTAATGCACATATATTTGCTATGTGCACTTTATTAGCACACACAAAGATCTTTCAGTTTATTTTGAAGGGAGAGGAGAGGGTATTTCAACCCATAATGCTTAATCCTTTAGTCTAAGCAATCATCACACATAGACCTTTAATATAAGCATCATTTTTCTTTAATTTACATGGCCACATTATGTTAAATATTCTAACACTTCCTCCTATTGCTAGGGTTCCCGAACCCACCTTGCCCTCTGACAGGTCCCTGCGTGCTGCCAATCTTCGTTCTTGTCGATTCTCCGCCTTGTCGCCGGCTCCTCAGTCCGCACCACGAAGATGACGAAGACGGTGTCGACTTGGGTTCCTGAGACGGAGCAAGGCACTCATGTATTTCGCATCTTAGGTTACAGCGGCATTGGCATCCACAAGCACATTACGTCCGGCAGTTTCTCCGTTGGTGGACACGACTGGAACCTTCTATTCTTCCCGGATGCATTCAGTCTCAGTCCCGAATCCCAAGGTCATGCTTTAGTTTTGAACTGAGAAGGTGAACGCGTCATTCGAGCTGAGGTTAGTGAACCAGAGCAAAGGTGCGTCCGTCTCTGTGCACAAACAGGAACGGAGGACACTCAATCCAAATGAAAATTGGCAATGTCAGATCAATCAGAACCTGCTTAAAGCATCAACCACGAGTGACGATTGCCTCACAATTGAATGCATTCTTACTGTTTATAATCGTCCAAAGGCAACCCAGACGAAATCGTTACCAAGAATCCAAGTGCCGCAGTCAAACATGGCAGAGCATTTTGGCAAGCTGATGGAAACAAAGGAGGGAGTGGATGTCACTTTCATTGTAGGAGAAGTGACTTTCACAGCTCACAAGATTGTTCTCGCCACGCGGTCACCCGTCTTCAAAGCAGAACTCTTTGGACCTATGAGGAAGGAAGGGACTGTGGCCGTAACCATAAAAGATATGCAGCCTGCTGTTTTTCGGGCGCTGCTTCACTTCATCTATACGGACTCCTTACCTTCATTGGATGATCTAAAGGGAGATGATCGCTGTGAGATGATACGCCACTTGCTTGTGGCTGCGGATCGATATGCCATAGAGAGGCTGGGCCTGCTCTGTCAAAGCTACCTCTGCGATGACCTTCAGGTGCACAATGTGGCAACCACGTTGGCTTTAGCTTATCAGCATGGTTGCGGCTTGCTTAAGGATGCTTGCGTTGAATTTATTGCCTGTTCAAATGCAATGGAAGCTGTGGTGAAAACTGAAGGTTACAAGAATCTGAAAAGATCCTGCCCATCGGTTGTAATTGAAGCATTGGAGAAGACAAGCAAGGCTCGCATAGCATGAGAAGCTCATCTGCAGTTGAGTTTATCAGTGGAAATTTAGTTTTTAAGTAAATAGCTTGTCATAGCTAGTTTGTTATGTGCGATATGAATAGACATACATTTTCACAAATAAATTGTCCAAGCAGAGCCTGCCCATCCGAGCTTGGACATAGGGGTGGACTGCTAATTTTTTAGATTAATGTCAGTTATGCTAGTGTAGTGCTCAAGCTATATCAATATACCTCGCTAGTTTCGTTAAGTTCTCTCCAAAGCTACAATATAATCGATTGTCAGCATGGTATCTAATTTTGCAACTGATTAAGTTGATGTTTTTTTACTTCTCTTGGTGGCAGGATTTCTGCACTTGGCACTTCTCTGCAAGCTTTATGTTCTCAACGTATAAACATTTACCATTGTGCATCTATACTTTAGTGCACACTGCACTTCTTCTCGAGTCATCAGTGTCCAGATAGTGTGCATTAAAATTTACTGTCGGTGATGGATGCCAATTACCTACACAGTTCATACAAATAAAACTGTATAACGCCTTGTTATAGGAAGTATTGTATAATATCATAATGTTAATCATGCTAGCTTCCTTGATAATATTAAGTGATGGGACACTAGCAGTACATTGTTCTCAATTTTTGCATAACTCATGTAGACTAGTATTTTACTAGCAAAAGTGCCCGTGCGTTGCCACAGGCTGATCCGGAAAAAAAATCCACAAATAATTTGTTCTACTTTCAACGAAGCTAAAATGGTCAAGACATAAACCTTTATGTGGTTAAAGTATGAAATACACATAAATAAGATGAAAGAAATTATCCATATTTTGGTCTACAAAGAAGAAACATGGATAAACAATTATAATAACCGTAAGGACCTAAGCCTGGGAATATGGATAAATTAACAATGTTATTAGGTTTATCGAACATTTCTTCTCTATCTTCTTTACTCTACACTATGTCTATATATAAGAGTTGTGTAATATAGATGGCCAACATTTGTAATAAAAAATAAAATGATAAATATTCAAGTCCAACCATCTAGCTGATTGCTACGGGCTTTAAGTATTCAAATAACAACACATGCTTGTATTGTGCTTGCAAATATGTAATATTTCAAAATAGGATTATGGAGCCCGTGAGTATATGGTACATAAAGGAAAGAGTATATGCCAAGTAGATAATACATGAAGAGTGATCATCACCATTACAGGTTAGTTTTACAAAAGTAAAAATAGAAAAGCTATATTTATGATTATGAAGTCAGTTTTACGAAATGTAGCACTGACAACTACAAACATAGGAATCCCTTGCACCGGAATCATAGATCAGCATTCGTAGTAGTGGCATCTTCAGGTATGAAAAATAATCCTTCCAGATAAAGACCTAGGCATACAATTATTAAAAGGATAAAAACATGTTGTAAAGAATGTAGAACATATATGCAACTTGTCTCTGACAGAGTCAAAAGATGGTAATACAAGTTTATGAAAAGAAAACTATGATTACAACCTTACAGCATCATAATTGAATATTTATAAACCCACCATATCTATTGAATATATTTGACTAATTAATGCTTTTAGTGATTTGACTAATTTATTTTACAAGGATTCGTCAGAGTTAAAAAAAAAAACTTGCAATGTGGCAAATATGATCACACACATGTAGGTTTATTTTTTGTTCAGACTGAAGCATTGCCTCATAAGCTTTTATTTAGATAAATTGTTGCATCTGTTTCTTGTTTTACTGCCAGATAAAGAGCAGCACCACTGACAGTCATTCAGGCATTAGCCTTAAGACAATAAGATGGAAACAGATGTGCATCCATCATATCAAGTTCTTTTTTTTTACCTCAAGTTGAAGATTAAGGTGATGCAGGCATTCTCCATCGACACCACCATGTGGCAAATCTTAATATTCAGAACAGGTTAAGGCTATATCATTGGGGTATTAGGAGAACACAAAATTCGTAGAACCTAATTGCATCTGTGTTTTGAGAAAAAAAAATGCCTCTGATGGGGAAAAGGTTATCAAGGTTGACCTGGAGATCACCTGAGGTCATAGGGCATGCATATCTATAATAATTCTAAACCATATTGCTTTGTATAAGTGGTATTTACCAACAAAAAAAAAAGGTAAAGTGGAATATACTGCAGATTCTTCTATTTTCCACTCCTGCTGAATGAATTCTACAAAATGATGCAGTCTGCTAGGATAAGAAGATCATTACTTGAGTGGACAATGTTCGCAGCTTTTAAACTTTAATTTACCCAATAAAATTTAGTAAGAGAACAGAGCTTTCTTACAAATTACTTTTATGAGAAAGAAAAACATAGAAAAGCAAAATGAATTCTTACTTGTGTGGCTGTGCCCTTGCGCAAGTGACTACTAAGTAGTTGAAAAAAAAAAAGAAATGGCCAGATCCATTAGAAAAGCACTTTTTTTTTGGGAATAGTTATAAACTTATAATGAATGCATTGCAAAGATTAATGCTATGACTTCAATAACCAGATCCCAATTGAGGCATGAAACCACTCATTTGGATAGGTCCACTGATTTGGCTGAGAGAGTCACTAATGTTTAGCTCATTGCAAAAGTATGAAATGTTCTAAATAACTACATCAATTAAGTGTCATGTTACCTGATATAGAGAAAGTCATCCAGATATCAAGGAAATTCTTAAGAATCTGCATCGACAATTGCAAATGAACTAATAAGTCCAATTACTAATTAGTCTTATTAGTTCAAGCTCACAAGCATGGCACCCCCCCAAAAAAAAAAAAGTAGCGATGCATTGCAGTTTATACTCTTCATGCTATCACATAGTTTTTAGATAATTGATCTACTAAGGGGAAAAAAACACATAACAGAACCATGGACCCAGATGCCATGACAGCATCTGTACGCCCTTTGTGGTACAACCATACCAGATATATCAGTTTTTTGGCATGGAACATGTGTTGTGGTTGAAGATAGCAGTTCAGTCTGCAAATCCTGAGTTTCTACAACATCCAACAAATGAGTGTGTTCTGCTCCTGTATTTGATTGCTCATCAATGTTTGAGACGGTGAACTATACCAAAATTTGGATATACTACTGAGATTTGAGACGGTGAACTACACAATTTTTTTCATGAGGCAATTAAAAAGTGTCTGCCTTTCCAATAAGTAAATGCAGATAACCATTAAAAAAGTAGCCTTTCTAATTTCTCCACAACTATATTGCATAACGCAATCATTTGAACTCTGAAAAGTATAGCCCCAAATCGAGAATAGCTTGCACTCCAATATTTTTACAAATTGGAATGCATGACAAAAGAAATACGGAGGTGGGAGGAGAGGAGTCAACTCATCGTGATGCTCAGCTCAGCCATGGTGCTTAGGAGAAGATTGAACCATCGATGAACTCTCCCAAACCACCCGTGTTGAGTCTCTCAAACCTGCAAGTGATCGCTTCACCTCCTCAAATAGGATTGCTCATACTAACCTGCTGCTCAAAATGACCGGTTCGTATGGCTGCCTCTTCACCACCATGCTCTGCATAATCATCGGCGGCCGCGGTCTCCTTGCAGAGCTTCTGCGCGATCTCCTTGCTTGAGCAATATGACATGCGCCTTCTCGGCGCCCATGTTGATGATGGCCTGGACTCCCTATCCGCTTCCAGCGACTGCAGCCGCTGGCTGAGCCGGCGCACGTCCTCATCCTCAGCACCGCAGCGCCGGGTAGTACCCGAAGGACGACATCACAGGGGAGGGCGACACGGGTAATGATACAGACGAGGTCCCTCTCTCTGTTTTGGTTGCTTCCTGCGGTGGGGGCGGCCGGATTTGTTGGCGGCGGCGGCTAGGGATTGGCGAGGGAGAGGGAGATCGTGAGGAGTTGGGGAGGCGGTTTGTGATGGAGGAGATTGGGAATCGGATGGCTGCGCGTGCGAGAGAGGGAGCAGGTCCAGAGGTTGTGCGTGGGAGAGGCAGCGGCGGGCCCACCTGTCGGCGCCGTTTTTTGGGTGGAGAAGGATGCGACGCACGGCGCACGGGAGTGGACTCATAAGACAAATAATAAGGAGTAAAGATTATGTTGGCATTCACGCTTCTGGTAAATGAATGCATGAAACCAACGCTGAAGGAAATCTTGGAGAATGTTTACATGTGGTTGATCTATATTGCCTATGTTGTTGCATCCAGTTGATTCAGTTCTAGGTAAAGTTTTGTACATTTGGCATGTACATATTTTGCATCTGTGCGTAGTCTGTACATTGTTTCATTGGACAGATAGGATTATAGGCGTTAACTGCAATATCTGAAAGTGATATATAGCTCAGCAAGTCTAACGGGCACTCTCCTTCCAACATTGTCAAGTAGAATCATCTGTTATGAGGCCACCTATTTTTAATTTTTACATTGATATTTTAATGTTGAAATTAAACTTGAAACTCAATTTTCCGTACCATTACGTACCCTCCATACCGTGCAGGAAATAAACTTCTCATAAATTGTTCAGAATTATACTTTAATGTTTGACGCATTTGCATGTCTGAATGTCATGATTATATTTGATCTAGTGGCTTCTTGAGGAACAGTAATATGAACGTTGAAGTCACAATTCTAATTTTTCTGTTTCTGATATATATGTCCACTTGTTCCTCATTTTCAGTTGTTCCCTGCAGGTTGATCCGGCCAGTCTTTCAGATAACCTTTTGACTGTGATCCAAAGATTACAGCATTGCATACGCTGCTGTTGAAGGAGGGATGTGTCTGTAATTTCCGACTTTGTGCAAACTTTTGCCTGTTGCTGAATTCCTAGTAATGATCAGCTTGGCATGAAGGACGACATAAACTTTAAATACAGAATGTTATATGAACTTGTTAATTTTGGCTTGTTAGGACAAATGATTGCAAATGTGAGAGCTCGTGCTTGCGTAATGAAGAGTGGCTAGCTTAGACGTTGATATTATGATATGAAGATTTTAGTTTGTTCAGGATTACATGCATGTATGGCCATATCAGGATTGTGGAACGTATCTTCTAGTTACACGCATCATGAAAATCGTCGTTGGCTTTGTGGCATCTTGTTTTGTGGTTCCAGTTTTATTTGAATCACTGGATCTTAAGAACCGAAATATATGGCACCAATTTTTTAAATATTCATTGGCTCAATAACTTGATTGGAGCAAATGGTCAGCTCAAGTATTTGATATTGTGTTGCCAACTGTTGCCAGAATCCTCATACAAAAGGCATTTCCCCCCGATTGTACAGACCATAAGCCACATATTACAATTTTCTAGTTTCCAAATGGAGGCCGGATTTAGTTTACTTTCTATGTTACCATAATTTTTTTTTTGGCGGTGGCTATGTTACCATAATGATCCTGAACAAAACTGAAAACATGCCTCAAGCAAGAAACAAAACGCAAAAATGCAAACTTTTACTGCTTTTGAGCAACGAGTGCAAAATTCTTAGTGGTTTTTTTTTGGGAAAATTGCAAAAACCCATTTGTAAGTTAGGGGTTTTTTATATACCCACCTACAAAAAATTTTGTGTCAGTCTCCCCCCTACAAGTGTTCATAGGTTTTCATATTCCCTCTGATAACTTTGACCGGACGATATGACTCTTATGTGGCCTCTATGATTACTTCTAAGGCTTTACTATAGCTCCACTATAGCGTAGTTATCATCTAATCATATGCTACACAGTAAAAATTTACCATGCTATCATAAATTATGTTCAAATTTAGCCGCGACACTATGAACAAAATAGAGAAAATTCAACCTATAGGTTTTGACATCTACGTATTTACACAGCATCAGAGAGTATAGAGGTATGATAGACTATCCTGAGCCACATCGGAGAACATACACAAGCTATATCGTCCGGTCAAAGCTGTCAGGGGGGAATATGAAAACCTATAGACACTTGCAGGGAGAGACTGACATAAAATTTTTTGTAGGTGAGTATATAAAAACTCACCTTACTTGCAAGTGGGGTTTTTTTTTTAGGGACGCAAAATTCTTAGTGGTGTCGTCGCCTCTGGGAAAAAAAGTGCATTTTTCTGGAAGAAAACAATCAGAAACTTTCTGGCCTGGTCAAAATGCGTCCCGGTCCTGGAGCCGGCCCGGCCCGCCCCAGACAAGGGAGGAACTCCTAGGTCTCTGTCTTCGGTATCTCCTCGGCCGCCGCCGCCGCCGCCGCCGCCGCCGTGGACTTCTTCTCCGGCAGTCTCTGAAAGGTTCGCTTGCCACCCTGATCCGCTGGATTTCTCCCACGAAATGTGCTTCTCTTGACCACCATCTGAAACACCTCACTGTCGGATTGCAGAACGGAGTCGTACAGAGCTGTGGACGCGATGTGCACCCGCGGAGAAGGCGCTGGGCATCCACTCGTTCGACGTCGTCGGGTACCTTCGACTTCTTGCACGCATCTCCCCCAGTTCTCCTCTATAGATCAGGAATTTTGAGTTTTTCTCGTTTCTTTCTTGCTATTTGATTCAGATTGGCGAGCTCTAGGGCAACGTCTTCGTTCGTGTCGATTCTCCACCTTCCGTACCTCCCCCTCGTCGCCGGCTCGCGTGAAGATGTCGAAGACGGTGTCGACTTGCGCCTCTCAGACGGAGCAAGGCACTCATGTGTTCCGCGTCATCGGGTACAAACGGTATTGGCGACTGCAAGTTTATGTCGTCCGACCATTTCTGCATTGGTGGGCATGATTGGAAACTTGTCTTCGTACCTAATGCACACAACCTCAGCCACAATCCCGAATCCCACAAAGATCGTGCTACTCTTGCACTCTGCTTCCTGGGAAAGGAGAAGGTGCATGCGTCATTCGAGCTGAGATTGCTGGACCAGACCAAAGGGGCGTCCGTCTCTGTGTACAAGAAGGAACCGAGGACATTCGAGCCCGACAACGACACCAAATTTTCTGCCCGTTCGATCAAACGAGACCTGCTTAAGGCATTGGCGAAGGATGACGATTGCCTCACAATCGAATGCACTGTAACTGTCTATAAGCATCCAAACGTAACCCCAACCAAATCATTGCCAAGAATCCATGTGCCACAGTCCGACATGGCAGAGCATTTTGGCAAGTTGCTGGAAACAAAGGAGGGAGTGGATGTCACTTTCATTGTTGGGGGAGAGACTTTCGGAGCGCACAAGATTGTGCTTGCCACTCGGTCACCCGTGTTCAAAGCAGAACTCTATGGACCTTTGAAGAAGGATGGAACAGAGCCCATAACCGTCAAGGATTTGCAGCCTGCTGTGTTCCAGGCGCTGCTTCACTTCATCTATACAGACACTTTACCTTCCATGGATGATCTGAAGGGAGATGATCGCTGTGAGATGATACGTCACTTGCTTGTGGCTGCTGATCGATATGCTGTAGAGAGGCTGAACCTGATGTGTCAAAGCTTCCTCTGCGAAGATCTTCAGGTGCACAATGTGGCAACCACGTTGGCTTTAGCTGATCAGCATGGTTGTGGCATGCTTATGGATGCTTGCTTTGAATTTATCACCTGTTCGAATGCAATGGAAGCTGTTGTGAAAACTGAAGGTTACAAGAATCTGAAAAGATCCTGCCCATCGGTTGCAATTAAAGCATTGGAGAAGACAAGCAAGAGTCGTAAAGCATGAGCAGCTCATTTGTAGTTGAGTTTATCAGTGGAACTTTAGTTCTGAAGCAAATAACCCGTTGAGCCTATAGCAGCTCATCCTAGCTTGAACATCTGGACGAACAGCTATGATCAATGTCAGGTAGGCTAGTGTAGTGCTCAAGCTATATCACTACCTCGCTAGTTTCATTATGTTCTCTCCTAAGGTACTATAATGGTCAGTATGGTATTTAATTTCGTAACTGTTTAATTTGATGGTTTTTGTTCATTTGGTGGTAGAATGTCTGAGCTTGGCACCTCTCTGCAAGCTTGATGTTCTCAGCATATAAACACTAACCATTGTGCATCTAGACTTGAGTGATCAATGTCCATATAGTATACATTAACAAATGCTCTCATGATGGATGCCTTGCATCGACAGTTCAAAACATTATAACACATTGTTATAGGAAATACAGTACCACAAATAAACAGGGATAACTTGGCCCATGACACTAGATTAATTGTCCTTACTTGATAATTAAGTTTGTATTCAGATGGGTCCGTAGCAGTACATTGTTCTCTTTTTTTTTGTCATAACCTATGAAGACTAGTATGGTATCCTTGAATAAAGAAATTATTATGTGCACATTCACGCTTCTAGTGAACAAAAGCATGACAAACTGAAGGAAAATTTAAGGGAATGTTTATAGGTTTTGATAAAAAGAATTGCCTATGCCCTTGCATCCAGCAGATTCAATTTAGGTAAATTACTCTACATTGCTTGTACATATTTTTGCATCAGTGTGTAGTCGAGCGTTTTTTTATCGGATATATAATCTTGAATCGCAGTGTGTGAAAACAACATTTTGCTGTTTTTGCTATGTGCCTCCTTCACTTGTTCAGTTGTTTGAGGTTCTTGTCAGTATTTCATATGACCTTTTGACTCATGTAAATTACAGCATCAATGGTTTGATGGTTACCCGTTTACCATATGTGGTGGTAGATATGTCTGTAGTTTCTGACTTCTGCTATTGAGTTACTCCTAATAATGATCCTCTGGGCATGAAGTACGATATATATAAACATTAAATACGGAATGTTACATGAACTTCTAGTTCAATTTTGACTTGTTAGGACACATGATTGCAAATGATGTCAGCTTGTGATTTTCCAAAGTGAAGAGTGCCTAGTTTTCAGCTTTCTGAATGTAAAAACAAAATGAGCAAATTTCTTATTTGCCATCGAAAATTATACTTTTCTCTTATTTGCCATCGAAATTTTGTACTTTTCTTATTTGCCATCGGATCTAATTTCACTTCTCTTATCTGCCACTCTAATCACTTTAGCTCATAGAAAATTTTGATCATGTCATAACAGTGTTGCTACAATACCAAAATAGATTTGTTTCAATTTGTACTTTATTCTAAAAATGGTTTTCAAAATTTTCAAATGAAAATTTGAGGTGATTTTGAGTTAAAACAAAATATTGCCAATAAATTTCATCTAAATTTTTTTTTGAATTTTTCTTCGCATATAGTATACATTGAGGCGAATCTATTTTGCTACTATAGCATAAATAATGCAGCAATGAAAGCACAATAATCTAACAACCAAAGTGATTGGAGTGGCAGATAAGAGAAGGGAAATTAGATCCGATGAAAAATAAGAGAAGTGCAAATTTTCGATGGCATATAAGAGAAGAGTATAGTTTCCCGTGGCAAATAAGAAATTTGCTCATTTAAAGACGTTGATATTCGGATCTGAGGATTTTGTTTGTTCAGGATTACATGCATGTATAGCCAAATCAGGATTGAGGAACGTATTCTCTACTTCCACGCATCATGAACGAAGCGTTTGTGACTTCTAGTTTTGTGGTTCCAGATTTAGAGGGTGTTCGTTTCATGGGATCTAAATTTTAGAGGGGTCATATCAAAGAGAATCTTGTTATTTAAAAGTATTAAATAGAGTTTAATTACAAAACAAACTGCAGAACCTCTGGTCTAATTCGCGAGACGAATCTAATGAGGATAATTAAGCTATGATTAGATGATGGTTACTG
Source organism: Eragrostis curvula (assembly GCA_007726485.1). Classification (NCBI taxonomy): domain Eukaryota; kingdom Viridiplantae; phylum Streptophyta; class Magnoliopsida; order Poales; family Poaceae; genus Eragrostis; species Eragrostis curvula. The sequence goes on from RWGY01000005.1 coordinate 8,523,876, forward strand.
TAGCAAAATATAGATTAATTAGGCTCATTAGATTCGTTTCGAAATAAGCATTCATCTGTCAAAAAGGTTTTGTTATTAAATTTTATTTAATACTCTTAAATGACAAGATTCTTTTTGATGTGACGGGTCTAAATTTTAGAGGGGAGAAAACGAACGCCCTTATTTGAACCACTTAATTATTATAAGAAAAAAAGTAGTAGTAAACCAAATTTTAAAATATTTCTTTGCTCAATAATTTGTTTAGACAAAAGGTCAACACAGACCCATCATCGCGTCGTCGTCTTCCTTGAGTTCAACCACCATCAGCGCCACCCGCTGCACTTCTCTTTCCGCCGCCCACCACCACCTCCCGCGGCCGATGTTGCCATGCCGTCATTGCCCCTCCAGCCTCGCCTTCCATTAACTTCGTTGGCCATGTGATTCCCCTGCCCCTGACACTGCCCACCGCCCTTCATCGCCACCAATGGGAGGCCGCGCGTGTCCCTACCGCCGGTCTGGCCTTCTTCCATTATGTCCGGAGGGAGAAGGAGATGATTTGTGGGTACAAATCCTGTGCATAAGGAATTATCAGGGTCGCTTGCCGTTCCCAGCTTCGTGGAGGACGACTATATCCCCGGCAGGGGAGTGGTTACTGGCTTCAAAGCAGACCACCTATAGCCCCGATAAAAACTAGAGCGTGAAATACAGACCATAACCTCAGTGCAATTTTCTAGGGGTGTTGCCATCTCAGTGGAAAAAATGCATTTTCTGGGAGAAAACAATATGAAACTTTCTGGCCGAATCAAAATGCGTCTGGTCCTTGAGCCGGCCCGGCCCGGCCTAGCCACGGCAGGTAGTATTCCCCGTATGACCATCTGGGTCCTAGTGCCAGCGTCTCACTAGTCGGGAGGACCGGAGGAGGAACTCCTTCGACCTTAGGTCACCTTGTCGTCTTCGCCGCCGCCGGCGGCTGCTTCTTCTCCGGCAGTCGGTCTCCGAAAGGTTCGCTCGCATCCCTACTCCACAGGTATGCCATGGATAGGCTGAAGTTGATATGCCAAAGCATACTTTGCGATGGTCTTGATGTGCAGAATGTGGCGACTTTATTGTCTCTAGCGGATCAGCATCACTGCGACGTGCTTAAGGAAGCCTGCATTGAGTTTATCTGCTTTTCGACAATGGATGATATAGTGGCAACCCAAGGATTTGTTGATCTCCAAAAGAACTGTCCTTCCGTCTTAGTTGATGCATTTGTTAAGATGAGTATCATCAAGAAAACCTAGATGAGAAGCTCACTAGATAAATCAAACAGAGTTATGGTTCCAAAAGGTGTCTTCAAAGTATGCTGAAAGGTATCAGTGGTTGGTTTAATCTTTGAAGGTTTTAATAGCTTGCTGTATTTATTTGCTCACTGGAGGAATGTACGAATTCTCTTTATGCCTATGAAAAGCCTGATGCTTCCACTTAGTTATAAGCAGTGTTTGCTTCCTTTCCTACTCTTTCCCCCATCCAAATCAGTGCATTGTTCTCCTGCCCCTTTGATTTGTGAGATGAATCCGTTTGGACCTTGATTTGATGGCCACCCGAACATCAAGTAGTGCTGCATCTGCTTCTTCTGAAGTCTCAACTGAGACTAGAGCTCCTTAATGGGATCATGTAAGCATTTTAGAGAAGGCATCTTCATGCGGCAACACTAGATGGCAATGCAAGTACTTTCAGTGCAATGGATTCAGTAGCTACACTCGAGTTGAAGCTCATCTGCTGCAGATCCTTGGCAAGGAAGTCACTCCTTTTAATAAGATGCCATTTGGGATGCTTACTGCAATGAGAAAAGAAGTTCAAATGTGCTGTTGTGTGACAATTTGAAGTTCTCTTGGCTGCTAAGACATTATTATTTTGCATATTCACTATATTTCTTTTTTTTTTAAAAAATCATTAAACGTATCACGTATTGGATTGGTTTACAAAAATGGCATATTGCAATATCCGTATCGGGCGAATACTTATAGACATACCTGTATCCGTTGTGCATAGTTTCAAGCTATATTAATACCTTGCTAGTTTCGTTATATTCTTTCCTAAGCTACTATAGTTGTCAGTATGGTATCTAATTTTGCAACTGGTTGATTTGCTGTTTTGTTTTTTCTCTTGGCGACCGAATGTCTGAATTTGGCACTTATGTGCAAGCTTGATGTTCTCAGTGCAAGCCATGGGGTCACAGTTGTGATAATATCCATTTTCTGTGATAGTATCCTAAAGAGGAAACCTTTGAATTTATTGGATTCACAATTGATAAAAAGTAAACTTCCTTCTTATGTAATTGAATCAAATTTTTGCTATGTGTAGTTTGCTCGTCCAATGTCTATGTAAATGGCACCTGGTGTGTCTTTGGGTACCCATTGTTTGCAACCAATCTGTGGTTTACACCACTTGATGTGTTTATACTTTAATTGGCCATTTTCTATCATATTTTTTAGGAGTACCTGAAAGCATGGGGTCATCTAGAAACTGCAACTCGGAATTCTATCAGCAAATACTTTCAGTTCATTGTGAACCGTCGTACTAAAACATGAATGAATAACAATAAATGCATGAAACAATCTTTTTTTTTTTTCTGGTGTCTTTTTGAAGGTCAAACGTCCAAAAGGGCTTGCATTTTTCCTAAGGGCAGATTACAGCTGCATCAGTCTTGCAAATATAGTTAGATATACAAACAGTATTATCCTGGCAATAAAGACTCTAAAATTAATTTATGTTATTCTGTAAATCCTATTCAACGTTTGAGGGATACAATCTGCTGTACTCATGGCTCTGTCCATATCATCATACTGATTCCTTGCCTGTCATGGACAATCGTGAGGAAAATGATTGTATAGACCTGATTCGGTACGTACTTGTGGCTGCAGATAGATATGCCATCAATAAGTTAAAACAGATAGGTCGAAGCATACTATGTGAAGAACTTGATGCGAAAAATGTGCAACCACGTTGGCTTTAACTGATCATTGTGATGTTGCTGAAGTTATTGATCATGATTTGTTTCGTCAAATATACGGTAATGTTATATTTGAAGAATTTCATTTTGCATGCATGAATCACAAATTTTCCGTATGTGTACGAACTAAAACTAGAATTTTTTTTGAAAAGATTAATGTTATAACTAAAAGCTAAGCTACGCTCATAGATAAGCAGACAGACTACTCCATCGATAAAAACAGCAATCTGTTCAATTAATAACTTATGTTTATCGTAACACAATATTCGCTAGAGTACTACTGATATTACTTAACTAAATAATTATTCTTATCTTCTGAAACTCACTCATTTTGTTTTCTCAGAACTCGTGACATATTGTTTTTACAGGACATGCTTCTTGAAGAAGGCAAAGGCAGAAAGAAAAGAATACTCCGACATCGATGGTGGCAGATTGGCGTAGACACCAAATGGCACCACAGTAAGACAATCACCTGCATTCTGATCTCCATGAGATATGATAGACGACATCGGCCTAGACTTGGCGAGGAGACACTAGACCTAGTTAATGTGGGGTCAAAGCAAATAATTAAATAGAAGAAAAATAAGGCTGAGACTATCCAAAGTGACATGGTATTCGTATGTAAAGACGCACACCGTCGCCATAAAAAGCCACTCAGACATCGGAAAGCTGGATAGCTCAGGTACATATTACTCTGATTTGATGGCTGTGCGCAAGAGCCAACGCTGTCATACAACTAACTTGCTGGTTAATAAGCTACAAATGTGACTAGCTATGACGCTATTTTGCGCAACTTGACGGCCTTCTCGAATAAATCAACCATGACATGAGGGTGATCTCTTTTAAGGCTTGCGTAGCCTTCTGTTCTCGCCACATCATCCATAATTCTGTTGTTGGACATCATAAATTCGCTGCAGGCATCTTTGAGCCCACTGCAGTTATGCCGACTAGCCAGGACCAACACGGTACTCACGTTCTCGACCGTGAGGCTCCTCGAAAGGTTCCTCTCACAGATGAGCTTGAGCCTGTCCATGGCGTACCTGTCGGCAGCAACGAGCAAATCCCCGGTCATTTGTAAGTCGTCGTTGTCTTCCTCCTTGTTGTTGCCATCCGTGGCTACTGGTAGAAGGGAGTCAGTGTAGACGAAGTGGAGCAAGGCCTTGAACACTTCCGGCCGAATCTCATGGACAGCGATGCGGTCCGCGGTCGCTTCCTTCATCGGCCCTCGGAGCTCCGCCTTGAAGACCGGCGACCGCGCCGCGAGCAGCGTCCGGTGCGCGGGGAAGGTTTCGCCCTGTACGTCGAAGGTCACGTCGGCACCGTCGCCCTCCTTGAGCAGCCTACCCAGGTGGTCGGCCATGTCGGACAGCGGCACGTCGATCTCGGGCTCCGCCGGGGGCGGCCGGTTTCCCCTGATGACGCGCAGGGTGCACTCGATCACGAGGCGGTCGTCGCGGAGATAGGTGGACGCCTCGAGCTCGCTCCTCCTGATGAACTGGTTGGCGCAACAGAGCCGCGCGAACGCGTCTACGCAGCGCGTGTCGAACGCCGCGTAGCCGGCTTCCACCGCGGAATAATACCGCGCCGCCTCGGTTGTTGTTGTTTCCTGCTGGTCCACGAGCCGCAAGTCGCACGACGCGGTCACCGCGGCGTCCTTCGTCACGAGCTCCAGGGCGACGGCGACGTAGCCCTCGTTACCCAAGTGGAAGTTCTCGCCGTTGGGGTAGAAGCGGATGGACCAGGCGCACCCGCCGACGTGGAAGGTCGCCGAGCGGACGAAGCTGCGGGCGCCGAGGTCTCGGTGGTGGCTGTAGTCGGCGACCTCGAACAGGTGCACGCCATGGCATGGATCCACGGCGACTGTTGGTGTCGACGGAGGGGAGGGCCGCGATTTGTGCGCAAACAACGACATATAATCCGGCTTGTTGGGTAGCAGCGGCGCCGGCGTCGGCCGCATCATGTAGGAGGCGGGTGATATTGGACATCGATCGGGAGTAAATTTTATATATGGAGAGCTTGGCAGTACAAGCAAGGGATTTGCCGTCGTGGTAGAGTCCCCTTTTCATACGCTACGTTATCCGTCCAGGACTCCTCTCCCCCAATCATCTTGCGTTAATTTGGGTCCAAACCAATATCACCTGTTGCATGCATGTCTATATAAACGAACCTCCACAACAGGAAATGTGAAGGCTCCCCGGGGTCCCGCCACCGTCGGAGCTGGTGCTTCCTTCGCTTCCCCTCCAGCTACCTCAGCAAGTTCCGGAGGCTTGTCTCCTTCGTGGTGCTCCCGGCGACCGCCTCCCTCAACCTCGAGTCTCCTTTTGTGGGCGCAAGGAAAAACCGAAGGCCAGCGGCCGCTCCTGGATCACGCCAGCGTCGCCATCCCTGGCGGCCCCGCCTCTCCGTGCGCAGACCGCATGCGTTCGCTGCGTCCGCCGCAGTGGGGTGTGGTGGTGGTCACGCTGCTCGGCGGCGTCCGGTCGCACGACGACCGCGGCGTGGTCTCGTTCGAGTGGTCGACGTCCGACACACTAGTACATTTGAGGCCTTCAGTGGCGGACAAAACGTCAGCCACTTGCTAGCTATGATAGAAATTAGAAAAAGAAGGAAAGACGGGCTGGGCCAAGCGCCCAACCTGCCACGCCACGCGAGCCCCACCGTCGTGTCGCGCTGCCCCGCCGCCACCGCCGCACGGGCCATCGTTGTCGTCAACACGCGAGGCGTCGCCCTCATCGTCGACCCACGCCTCCTCCTCGTCGTCATGGATCCACGGCGCCCACGCCTCGATCCACGCTGCCTCGCCGCCCACGCCTCCTTCCGCCTCAGATCCACTCTACCGCGCCTGGTCGTCGTTGATCCGCGGCTCCCCCGCCTAGATCCATGCCCGCCTCCGCGCCGCCGCCCAGCCCCGCCAGATTCGTCAATCCGCGCCGTAGTCGTCGTGGATCCGCGCCGCCGCGCTGTAGTCGTTGTCGATCCACGCCGTGCAGTAGCCCCACCAGATTTGTCAAGGAGGCAGAGAAGCCGTCTGTAAGCTTCATGACCATTGGAGTTGGAAACCCCAAAATATGAATGTTTTGGTGAATGGATGAGAACCATGCATGTGACAAACATATACTTTGAGTATCTTATATTTTGGTCACAAGGAAGCAAGTACGACACAAACCAACCACTTACCTCAAGTCAAATATGATTGGTTGCCTCGTCAACTCATGGACGGACTTGATGGAGTCACAGTCGAGGAGATGGATCAAGGCTAAGGACATGCTAGACTCAAGCAAGTGTTGGCTTGGTTAGATGTTAGCTTGAGTCCATAGGAAAATCCGGACTATCAAGAGGGTTCGAGTTGGTACTCTTCGGTAAACACTAGTGTAAAGATCGTTTGGATGCATGGTGTGTCTCTCAGGCGCTGGGGTTGCAGAGGAAGAGTGCAGCAACCAAGGAAGAAGGTGTTGGGAGCAAGGATCGAAGGAGAAGATCAAGTTCCAGATGAAGGAGAAGTCACCGTATGATACGGTGCCAGTCACCGTATGATACGGTGACTGCAGGGAGAAGATCAGTGAAGATCAACTCAGCAGAAGTTACAGGAGAAGCAGTCAGCGTATGATACGGTGGAAGACAGCGTATGATATGGTGACTATGAACAGGAAAATCCAGTGAAAGGAGAGTCACTGGTAGAGTCACCGTATTATGGCCACCGTATGATATGGTCGGTCACCGTATGGTTTCCAGGGGAACTGCAAAATCGACGAAGTCAAAGAGAAGAAGGAAAAAGAGTCACCGTATGATACGGTGCTGGTCACCGTATGATACGGTGGCTACGGACAGGAACATCTAGCGAAGGGAGAGTCACTGGTAGAGTCACCGTATTCTGGCCACCGTATGATGCGGTGAGTCACCGTATGGTTTCCAGGGGAAGTGCAATTTGGAAGAGTTGCTGAAGCTGGAAAGAAGTAGTCACCGTATGATACGGTGCTAGTCACCGTATGATACGGTGACTAAGAGGACAGTGCCTCTCATAGGAATGAGAAGTCCCAGTCGACTGTTGGATAGTCACCGTATGATACGGTGACCAGAGAAATCTGGGCAGTTTTGTTGCAACGGCTAGTTTCGTGGGTGGAGCCTATAAATAGCTGGTTGCTTGCCTCTTTGAGGTGCTCTTGGACAGTCCAAAGGACGGGAGGTGCTGTCAAGAAGCCAAGTGAAGGAAGAAGAAGCACTTTGAGGGATTTGAGTGATCCAAGTGCTTGAGAAGAGTGACACCATGTGCATCCTATGATCTCTAGGCTAGTGAGTGCTTGAGAGGGCTGACTTGAGTTGTTACTCTTGGTCTATGGCAAGACCTAGACCGGTTAGGCATTGGTGGTGAGCTTGCCAAGGGTGTGGAAGCCGCCGCAAGTTTGTACACGGTCTTTGGGCTTCCCGTGTGAAAGAAGCTACGTGAAGAGAGCGCCCTTTGGACCGCATCACGTGCGGATCCTTACCTTCGGAGGAGCATCCGGAGTTGCCGGCGGGACGTGCCCGCGTCTTTACTCGGAGGGTGAAGAATGCTCTGGAAGGGATCGCCATCGAGCGGAGGGAGGGGTCGAGACTCCGGCGGGAGTGACCCAACGTGGAGTAGGGGGAGGCGCCATCCTCCCGATACCACGGGAAAAATCATGAGCATTTCTATCACTTTCTCTTTACTACTTGCATTTACTTATTGCCTTTATCATGCTTGCTAGTAGTACTTGAGATTGCCTTGTTTACTTGTTGCTCTAGTTATTCCCTTGGTTCATCCATATGCTCTCTAGTTGCTTCTATCATATGGTTGCTTGTTGACTCCGTGTGTAGCTTGCTTGCTAGTTGATCTAAGGACTCTATCTTTGTGTGCTTATCACCTAGTAGATCTTCTAGTGCCTTATGCTTGGTTGCCTAGCTTGTAGCTTACCTTAGGTTTGCTCTTGCCTAGTGGACTAGTTCATATCGTGTGCTCGTCCCTTATGCTATCTCTAGTTCACTAGGTTAAGGACTCTCCTTAGTGTGCCTCTTAGTTATACTAGAACTATTTGCTAGGAGTTGAGTGGGTGATTTGTGTTAGGAGAAAAATTGATAGTGTGCACCGATTCAGCCCCCCTCTCGGTCACACGGTCCTTACAAGTGGTATCAGAGCCTCGTGCTCTTTTTGGGCTTAACCGCCTTGAGTTGTGACCATAGGAGTGTGTGGTACAATGGCCAACACTATTGATAATGATCCTAGCACTTTCACCGTGTTGGGAAGATAACTGCGATCCGAGTCAAGGGACGAACCACCACCAGAAGCAAGACACACGCGAAGGGGGATGGCCATCAGCGAAGGCGGAATGGAGGAAACCGGCAACCAATGAAGGCGGAACGGAAAAAGCAGACGGCGCAGGAGTTCGAATTACCAAGCTAAAAGCCATGCCGAAGTAGCCGATGGCATGCATGTAAATATGATCATCCCACCCCCTATAAATATGGAGGGAGATGATCCTGTAAGGACATCTGGTTTTCGGGCCTCGAGCTAAAGACAATCATTTGCACCGCAATCGATCCTCTCAACACTCCAAACCCCTTCGCCCAGCATCGCAGGCAAAGGAGGGCTTCGCGCGTCTAACTACAGGGAACCTGAGCGAGAACATCTTCGTCCAGCATCGCGAACATGGAAGGAGGGCTTCGCATCATCCAACAGACGACGATATCCACCAAGGAGGGCTTCGCAGGGTAATCCGAAGGCTCTGGTACCCATCGGAGGCTTCGGGCGAGCAAGACTTCATCAACACTCCGTTGGAGGGCTTCGACACGTCACACTCGGACCTTCGATCCCTCAACACACTACAACACTTGTTGGAGGGCTTCGCCGAGTCTCTCAAGACCTTCGATCCCCCAACATTTGGCGCCGTCCGTGGGTCGAACCCACAATGAAAAGAAAGCAAGACTACTTGCAAAAGGCGATAACATCGAAGACTACTTGCAAACAAAGAGGAGCAGAACAAAGAAACAGAAGGCGAAAAGCAAGTCATTCATTAAGTACGAATTTACTGAAGTACAAATCGAAGCCGAAGACTACTCAGAAGTATTCAAAGCAAAAAGCAACACAAAGAAGAATACAAGGATCTACTTCTTCGATTTACTACGAGTTCGACTAGCCACCCCAACTGGCTGCGAAGGTTTAGTTTAATAATCTTCGGAGCCTTCGTCATCGCTAATGATAATCACCCCCGGAGGAACGATAGCAAGAGGAACAGGATCTGCAGAAGCTTCGACGATCAAGCAATTATCGGCGACCCTATCAAGCTCCGCGAAGTAATCTACAAGCTCCTTCGGAAGAACATCTCCACGCTTAAATCCACCACGAGCAAGAGCCTTTCAACACTCCTCGAGGAAGCCGATCCCACAAAGCCTCCATGAAGTAAAGAAGATTGAAAGATTTGACAAAAAAAAAAAGATGGAGACACCTCGTGTATATATACACCAAGGAAGAACATTCTAAACGCCTACAGAAATATCTACCCTTTTTTATAATATAAAAAGAATAGAGCCTTGTCGCATTACAAGACAAGATGATAGCAATCCTGCTCTAAAAGCAGATGTTTCGGATTCGCCTACAAAAGGCAGAAAAACAAATTCACCTTCGAAAGAAAAGCATCGAAGCCGAGTTTTTTCAACATCCAAAAAAACGGAGCCTTGTCGTAATACAAGACAAGATGATAGCAATTCGCTCTCGAAGACAGAATTTCGCCAAAAAAGGCAGAGAAAATTTTTCGCCTTCGCAATAAAACTGCAAAGCAACTTCAATGGCATAAGAGCCGAAACGGTAATTTTTCGTAGAAGCAAAATTACCATTCAAAGGCTAAGAGAAAGCCGACCAAAAACAGTCTTCGCCTAGAAGAGCGAAGCCAACATTGAAAGAAGGGCTCAGAAAGCAATCATAAAGAACTCATAGAAACTTTCGCAAAAGCAACGAAGAAATCATCCACAAAAGAGGCTAAATAAGCCAAGAAGATGAACACGATGAACAAAAGTACACCTTTGCAAAAAGCGAAGACAGGCAGAGGAAAATGAAACATGCTCATGCATACTTCATCAAAAGTAGACGAAGGCTGACGAGGTTACAAAACAACCTAAAGCATCGAGATATCATCAAAGAATATTTCAACAAAACTAGCTGACGAAGGGCAAAAACAGAGAAAATAATCACAACTATGACAAGGTGCGCATGCACAAAGCTACAAAAATTCGAAGGCTCAAAACAGAGCTCGAAGTCATCGCAGAACATGAAATACATGAATAAGGTATTTGATGCAATGAAGCTTTAGAGTTTCGATAAAGCAAGTATTACATCAAAAAAGAGTATCCAAAATAGATACAGAGCGAATGACATCCAAAAGGGCTATCTACAACAACTAATCGAAGGAGTTCAAGAAGAATCTTCGGGAAAATCAGGGACAAGACACTTGACCCTGTTCCACCAAAACTCATTGATCAGGCCAACGCACTTGCCTTCGACAGCTCTAAAATCATGAGAAAGATCCGAGGGCTTCATTGAAAAATCAGGACGCCCAACCAAATCAACAGCATCGCTGCCTTCGCAGGAAAAGCTATGAAGGAGATCTCGAATCATAAGCACCACAGCATCATAAGAAAAGCTCCTGCATATCTCGGCAAGACTAGCCAAGCTCAAGCGAAGCCACTCATTCATAACCTCCAAAGAGACATCCGCCGGTACCTCATCATATTTCGCACCAAGTGCTTGAAACAGCTCTTTGACAAGATCACAAAGGGCAAGAGATTTAGCGAAAGAATTATCAGCAGAAACGATCTTCAACTGAGACGCCTTCGACAGACGAGACGAAAGATGCTCATTAAATAACTTCTCCTTCTCCAGCGAAGCTTTCTTTTCTCGAATCTTTTCTTCAAGGATAGACAAATCAGAGACAAGGCTAGATTTATGGCCTCGAAGAATCTCAACTTCAGCTAGTAAGTCGGACGCGGCAGCAGAAGAAACCTTCAGGGAATCATCCTTCGCAGAAAGAGAGGCCTCGAGAGATGATGCGAGTAGCGAATCTCTAGAGGAATTTTGGAGCTCACAAGCACAAGCTTGAGTAAGAATAAGGCCCTGTTTGGAATAAAGGAAGGAAAAACACAGGAATAGGAAAAAACACAGGAACAGAGAAAACGCAGGAAAGGAAATCGTGCCAAAACCTCAGGAATTCAAAACAGAGGAATAAAGAATTTGGGGTGTTTGGAATGCAGGAATTGTAAACATAGGAACTAAATGCATTACAACTAAATATAGTATTTATAAAAGCCATAAAATCATTATTCAATGCACTTCATCAAATTACTAAGGAAGGAGAGAGGAAAGTGAGAGAACAGGAGGGAGAAGGCGAACGAAGCGAGCGTTTCCTGAGGTCGGAGTGGAGTTTTTATTTCCTGTGAAATGGGTGTTGTCTGCTCCCTTTCCTCCGGAAAGGAATGCATGTTTCCTTTGTTCCAAACACACACATGACTTTCCTTTCCAAAGGAACTAATTCCTCCAAAATTCCTCCGATTTTCCTTCAATCCAAACACAGCCTAATAGACTGCAAAAAGGAAGAAGCGAAGCAATCAGAAAAACGAAAAAAAAAAAGAAAAGAAGAGAGACTAACCTTGACTTGATGAGCAACCAAGGAACGGAAGAGGACGTCACCCGAAAGGTTCGACAGGCCAAGCTCAGCCTTCGGAAACCGGACCTTACGGGCAACAGATTCAAGAGGACCCGAAGCCTGAATGTCGTCATTAATGGACGATAGCATGGCCTCAACATCCAGTTCAAGAGACCCAGAGCTCGAAGCACCTAATAAGAAAAAAAAAAAGAAAAGAAGAAGCAAAGGATCGTGAGAATAATAATAAAGAAAATAAAAGAAAGAAGAAAGCAAAGCAGCCCTCTGAAAATGAATACCAGGATGTGAAGATTGCGAAGGTGGTACAACGACGTCAATCGAAGGCAAAGCAGTGCCCAAAGAAGAAACTATATCCTGGTTTGGAGTTGAAACCTCTGAAAGCTTCCGTTTGCCAAGCAAACCAAGAAACGAAGACTTCCTCGGAAAACAAAAAGTGCCCTTCGAACCCTCAGGGAGCGGCTGACAAGAATTGACTAACTCAGTCCTTTCTACGATTCCATCCGTACGGATAACATCCGAAGCAACAGTTGGAGACCTTCGCAACACCTCCGAAGGTATTAATGAGGAACCTTCGCAAACAGTATCGGGCACAACAGTAGGCGCAGCTGAATTCGAAGGATAGTCAGGAGACGGTTCTTCAAAAATAAGAGAATAAGTCGGCATAAGAAGAGAACCTGGCGGAGGAGAAGGAATTTCAGCATTCCTAGGAACGGACTCAACCTCGGGAGTGACAACAACCAGCGAAGGATCCATTTCAACGGTCGAAGAGCCTGAGACACTGAAATATGGAAAAATATCTCCTTCACACGAATTGTCCTCAGGAAATGGACGGTTGTGGGGACACAAGTCGAAGCTCAGATAAAACCGATTTATCCGAACACCAATGCCCCTTCGAGTACTTTCAACCCACCCCTTCTGAGAGAACTTTCCAAGAAAAGAAATAACTCGGTCCTGAGGTGACCAGAGATTGAAGCCTGCAAAAAGAACAAAGTATAAGCAAAAGGAATATTAAAAGAGGAAAAAGCAGAGGAAGCAATCAAAGGCAACGAAGCACAAGGAAGAGTCATACAGGGTCCCGATATCGAAGGAAAAACTGGCATACTTAAGCCAAACTTATTTCTACCAAAAGAAGAAGGCCTCCAACCATGACGAGCGAGAGGAAGAACACCAGCAGCGAAGCATTCCTCCAAAATATCACGAAGAGTCATCCTCTGACTAACCCTTCGGAAGGCATCGACACATCGAGAAATAAAGTGATTCTGCGGAGGCTTGAAGTTATTGATAATCCATATACCAGCGGTTTTCCCAGTATAAAAATCGATAGCAGAGTATTTATAGTAGAACCAGTCTTTCACCCATTCGTCAAAAGGAGGGGGATCGAAGCTACCAAGAGGCATCAGAAACCCCTCCCTAGCCTCAAACTCAACAACTCCGAAGCAAGGGCTGAGATGGTTTTCATGATCATAAGTAGGAATGTGCCGGGCTTGGTATACACGATAAAAAGCATGAGGTTCAGGATTTAACCCTTCACTGATGCAAGCCCAAGCGAAGGCAAACATGGTTGCAACAGCAACAGGAGTAAGATGATGAAGCTGGAGATGGTATAAAGAAAGAACGCGAAGGACAAAGCTCGAAGGTGGAAAAGATATACCGGCATCCAGAAATGACGAAAAAACAACAAACTCATCGCTTCGAGGTCTTAGGCGGACTTCCGGAACTTGCTTCGAACCATGCAGAGGAAGACGGATCGAATCAATATCGACAAGACCAGACTCCGAGTAGCACTTCGAAAAAATACCCTTATAACGGGAGGCGGAGATAGACCTTGTGAAATAATAACCAGCTCGAAGAGAATGGAAACCCCTAGGAAACGCTGCCGACTTCTGCCTAGCCATCGAAGGAAGAAAAGAAGTACCTTCGAAAGAAGAGATGCCAACAAAGCAGCCACGGCGGTAAAAAGATACGGACGGGAAAAGGTGAAAGCGACGCATATTTAAAGACCCGCCGAAAGCTGGGGACATTGGGGTGAAAAACCGCACGACCAAGGGCTTAAGCAAGAAAGTGAATTACATTAAAATATACATAACAAGAAATAAAATAAGGGAAAAAGCGCAGCTGACAAGATAACTGCCTCAAGGAAACGCCTTCGCCCACTTCCTTTCAACAGTTGAGGGCTAATATTGGATAGATAGCTGTGATCCGAGTCAAGGGACGAACCACCACCAGAAGCAAGACACACGCGAAGGGGGATGGCCATCAGCGAAGGCGGAATGGAGGAAGCCGGCAACCAACGAAGGCGGAACGACGGAAAAAGCAGACGGCGCAGGAGTTCGAATTACCAAGCTAAGAGCCATGCCGAAGTAGCCGATGGCATGCATGTAAATATGATCATCCCACCCCCTATAAATATGGAGGGAGATGATCCTGTAAGGACATCTGGTTTTCGGGCCTCGAGCCAAAGACAATCATTTGCACCGCACTCGATCCTCTCAACACTCCAAACCCCTTCGCCCGGCATCGCGGGCAAAGGAGGGCTTCGCGCGTCTAACTGCAGGGAACCTGAGCGAGAACATCTTCGTCCAGCATCGCGAACAAGGAAGGCGGGCTTTGCATCATCCAACAGACGACGATATCCACCAAGGAGGGCTTCGCAGGGTAATCCGAAGGCTCTGGTACCCATCGGAGGCTTCGGGCGAGCAAGACTTCATCAACACTCCGTTGGAGGGCTTCGACACGTCACACTCGGACCTTCGATCCCCCAACACACTACAACACTTGTTGGAGGGCTTCGCCGAGTCTCTCAAGACCTTCGATCCCCCAACACACTGATATTCCGTTGATTGAGCCTTCCGATGAGTGCTTTAGTGATAATACTTACTATGAGCTTATTGAGGAGTATGAGACTACTACTCTTGGTCCTAATGAGAATATTGCTGATTTTGCTTCTCACTTGTATTTACTTGCTAGGAGAATTGTGACTCGGAATTATCAATATCTCAATTATGAGCACTTGGTGAAGAGATTGTTGAGGAGTCTTCCATACCCTCGAGTTGGACTTGTGCCGTTTTGTATGTTGAAGGAGTTCTCAGTGATGCTTTATGATGATGTGGTAAAAGCTATCTTGGATATGGAAGCGGCTCACACTAAGGGCTTAGCAAGCATGCAAGTGGATGGGAATCAAGCAAGCACTTCATCACACCGCTCTCAAGCTTATAAGGGTGAGGGTTCTTCCAAGAAAGATGAAGAGATTGAATATGTGAAGCTATGCAATGAATTGGAAAATGTCTCAATGAAGCCGAATGAAGATCTTGTCGAGCTTGCTCTCCGTGTTGATGACCTTGTCAAGAAGACCAACGCAAGAGGTCTTTGGAAGATTGAGAAGCCCGAAGCTCTCAAGAGATTCTTGAAGGCCCTTCCCAAGGAGAAGTATGGAGAGTTCATGGAGTTTGACGACTATGATCTAACCAATGACTCTATTCAAGAGATCATAGTTGTTATCACTAGAAGACTAGCTCAAGCAAGATTGTCCGAGGCCTTTCAAGACATAACAAGTGAAGACGATGTAGATGAGAAGAAGACACCGGTGTTCTTTTGTGATGATGCTTACTCAAGTGGATGTGAAGACTCTCCTACACCTCTCGATCAAGTGGAGAGTGATACCATGGTCATTCCCTCTCCCTACATTGAGTATTATGAAGAGAAGGAACCATGGATGTGTGAATCTCCCTACTATCATCTTCTTCATAACTTTGAGGATTTTCACAAGGAACAAGGAGAATCAATGCTTGATGCTCTCTTAAGGCTAATAGTGCTAGTCGCAAGGATTAGCTCGTTCAAGGAGAAAGAAGAGATTGATGACTATCACATTCGTGTCATAAACAAGATGCTCACTCTCCTTCCTTTGAATGTGAGGGTTCTTGTTTTGGAGGATGTTGGAGGAGGTTTGGATGAATTGTCCTTCAAGGAAGCCATCTATATTATCATGTCCTATTGCAACCAAGTGGAGAATATCATGAAGCATCATGCACCAACAACCAACGTCAATATCTTCAACGATTTCTCTCTTGAGACTATCTTCATTCATATGGGAGATGATCGTGAGGATTGGACCTATCAAGGACTTGACAAGGAGATCGTTAGAAGATTGAAGGATTTGGATTTGCACTTCAACTTTGGGGTTCCTGCCTCCTACATCAAGCAAAAGTTTGAGGTAATCAACAAGTCAATTGAGTCCCGTGCTACTAACTCCTCTACCTCTTTGATGGCCTCAAACAAGGTGAATTACAAGATTGGTGGCAAGGATTGAGTTCTTGATAGTGGTTGCACTCAACACATGACCGGCACCGCCTCCATGTTCACCACCTTAGAGGAAGACAACTCTCATGAGAAGGTCACCTTTGGCGACAACTCGAAAGGTAAAGTGAGAGGTCTTGGTAAGGTGGCTATCTCAAATGACCTCTCTATCTCAAATGTGCTACTTGTTGAGTCTCTTAACTTCAACTTGCTTTCGGTGGCACAAATTTGTGATCTCAGTTTCCAATGCAACTTTGATGATAAAGGTGTTGTGCTTCAAAATGAAGCCATGGGTATCACTATCAAAGGTTTTAGGCACAACAACCTATACATTGTTGATTTCGAGACTAACATTGAAATTGCACCTAGTACTTGGTCTCTTTACTAGGTCGTCAAAAGGATGGCTATGGCATCGTAGCCTTGCTCATATTAGGATGAGTCAAATCTAGAAGGTGGTGAAGATGAATTGCATTAGGGGTGTGAAGGATGTCACGTTTGAGAAGGACCGCTTGTGTAGTGCTTGTCAAGCCGGGAAACAAGTGGCATCTCCACATCCCTCCAAGAGTTTCATGTCAACCTCAAGACCCTTGGAGCTTCTACATATGGACCTTTTCGGTCCTACCACTTACAAGAGCCTAGGTGGTAATCTTTATTATCTTGTGGTGGTTGATGACTACTCTAGATACACCTGGGTATTCTTTCTCGAGAACAAGAATCAAGCAATTGGAGTGTTCAAGAAGTTTGCCAAGAGAGTTCAAGTTGAATATGAGCACAACATCAAGAAGATCCGAAGTGACAATGGCACCGAGTTCAAGAATTCAACCATTGAAGACTATTGTGATCATCTTGGGATCAAACATGAGTTCTCGACCACCTATACTCCACAACAAAATGGAGTAGTTGAAAGGAAGAATAAGACTCTCATCACTCTTGCAAGAGCTATGTTGGATGAATATGGCACTCCGGAGAAGTTTTGGGCGGAGGCGGTCAATGCCGCTTGTTACACCCAAAATCGGATATATCTTCACAAGATCCTTCTAAAGACTTCATATGTGCTCTTAGTTGGGAGGAAGCCAAATGTGGCATACTTTCGAGTCTTTCAGTGAAAGTGCGACATCTACAAGAAGAGAGAGGCTTGGAAAGTTTGAGAAGAGGACCGACACGGGAATTCTTGTTGGCTACTCCGGCTCCTCCAAATCTTATAGAGTCTTCAACACCTCAACGGGGTTTGTGGAGGAATCTTTCGACGTGCAATTTGATGAGTCTCATGGTTCACAAGACGATCTCCACCACTCTCATGATTCTAGTGAGAGGCCTATGGAGTAAGTTTTGAGGGACATGCCGGTCGGTGAAGTAATCCCTCATGAAGATGAACCGCCCTCTCCACCAACGACGTCAACCTCTACGAAGGAGTCTTCCACAAGCACATCACAAGCTACCTCTACTTCGGATGCTCATTCGAACAATCCTCCTCAAGCTCCTTCAAGCGATTCGCAACATCCTTCATCAAGTGTTCAACCTCAAGCTTCATCGAGTGTTCAACCTCAAGCTTCATCAAGTGAACCTCGACAAGCTCATAATCCTCCCGCTACTTCAAGCACATCTCAAGAAGGTGATTCGGGATCTTCTCTTCGACAACAAGATACCCACATCTCCAAGGAGCAAGCCGCTCATGATGCTCAAGACACTTCGCTGGCTCCTCCGCCTCCTCAACAAGAACCACCACGGAAGCACAAACCCATTGCTAAGGATCATTCAAGTGACCTTATCATTGGGAGTCCTTCCCAAGGGATAGCCACAAGGAGAAAGCAATACAAACCTAATTATGTTAATTCTAACCAAGCTAATGTGGTTGTGAATTACTCCTTTGTGTCCCCCCTAGAGCCGAAGACTATTGAGGAAGCCTTGAAGGACGACAAGTGGGTGCTATCAATGCAAGAAGAGTTGAATAATTTTAAGCGTAATGACGTTTGGAAATTGGTCAAGAGGCCCAAGAGAGCAAACGTCGTGGGAGCTAAATGGGTCTTCAAGAACAAGGAGGATGAAAAGGGGATGGTGATAAGGAACAAGGCGAGGCTCGTGGCAAAGGGTTACTCTCAAGTGGAAGGAGTGGACTTCGACGAAACTTTCGCCCCCGTCGCTCGTCTTGAGGCTATAAGAACCCTTCTCGCATACTCTTCTCATTTCAATTTTAAATTGCATCAAATGGATGTGAAAAGTGCATTTCTCAATGGACTAATAAATGAAGAAGTTTATGTAGAGCAACCTCCCGGCTTCGAAGATCCCAAGCATCCCGAGTATGTGTACAAGTTGAAGAAAGCACTCTATGGGTTGAAGCAAGCACCAAGAGCATGGTACAAGCGTCTTCGTGATTATCTCATCGGCAAGGGGTACAAAATTGGTAGCATCGACAACACCTTATTCACCAAGCATATTGGTGACGATATTTTCATTTGTCAAATTTATGTCGATGATATCATTTATGGCTCTACTAATGAGACTTTCAATGATGAGTTTCGTGCTCTCATGAAAAAGGAGTTTGAGATGTCTATGATAGGAGAGCTACATTTCTTCCTTGGATTTCAAGTCAAGCAATTGGAGGAGGGGACCTTCATCTATCAAGAGAAGTACACTCGCGGTCTACTCCGAAAATATAGGATGGAAGATTGCAAGGGGATTGAGACACCAATGGCAACCAATGGTCTGCTTGATGCGGATGAGTCGGGTATTCCTATTGATCCTAAGCTTTATTGTTCAATGATTGGATCTCTTCTTTATCTCACCGCATCTAGGCCGGATATCATGTTTAGTGTTTGACTTTGTGCTCGATATCAATCTAACACCATGGAATCACATTTGAGTGCCGTGAAGAGAATTCTTAGGTACATCAAGCATACTCCAACAATTGGAATTTGGTATCCTAAGGGATCGAACTTTGAGCTTGTTGGTTATGCGGACTCGGATTTCGCCGGATGCAAAGTGAGTAGGAAGAGCACTTCGGGTGGGTGCCAATTTCTTGGACGATCTCTCTTATCATGGAGTTCCAAGAAGCAAAATTGTGTAGCCCTTTCTACGGCGGAAGCCGAATATATGGCCGCCGGCGCATGTTGTGCTCAACTACTCTATATGAAGCAAACCCTATTGGATTATGGATTGGTCTATGGTCAAGTGCCCTTATATTGCGATAGTGAAAGTGCTATCAATATGGCTCTCAACAAGGGTGATCATACTCATGCCAAGCATATTAAGGTCAAGCATCACTTCATCCAGGATCATGTCGCCAAGAAGGATATTGAACTAGTTGGTGTTCGGACACATGAGCAATTGGCCGATATATTCACGAAGCCTCTCAACAAGAAGACCTTTGGCAAGATAAGGGGAGAACTCAACATTCTCGATCTCTCAAACTTTACTTGAGTTTTCTCCATACTTGCCTTGTATATTATGTATATTACTTCTCTTGCTTGTTATTGTTTGTGTCCTTCTTTGGTGTGTTCTTCTTGTTTTTATAGGACCGACGACTAACCTTGTTGAGATAGCAACGAGCGAGGGTAAAGTTTGGGATTGGTGGCACTCGGCTGCCAAGGCTTGATGAATGGCTTGTTGTGAGTAAGCTCAAGGAGGGATCAAACTTGTTGTTGGTATTATTGGTTCTTAGCCTTCTCTTGTTTTTACTCCGTCATAAGCATCATTCATTGTATACGTGTCATCTCATTTTCATAAGCATTTTGCATTCTTGCATCAAGTCTTGACGTCAAGATCCATCTAGAGAGAGTTGCTTGTTCACAATATGAGTATATGACTCTCTAGATGAACACATAGCAATGCTATACGAGCTTCATGCCCATTGAACCATGATTCTTTGAGCTCCAAGGCTAAATCCACTTGCGCGGCTCAAGGTCTAAGGGTTCATACATTCCAAAACCCAATACACTAACCCCATGTGCACCATAACTTGTCATACTCTTTGTGAGTTTCTTGTGTGTAGGGGGAGCTATTGGAAGAAGGGGGCAAGGCAATGAAGAAATGAATATTCGCCTAACTCAAGTATTCTCTTACTCAATGTCTTTTCTTTATCCTCCTTATTTTTGGCTCTTTTTGTGTGATAAATGACAAAGGGGGAGAAGAAGCTTGAAGAGGAGAATGGTGATCAAATGGAAGGATCAAGTGAAAGATGAATGATCACCATCAACATGATCAAGCTCCGAACAAGAGTAAGAAGAAGAAGCCGTGAAGGTGATAAATGGGAGAAGCAATGATGATATATTTTGATCACCAAAATGATCGAGCTCAAGAAGAAGAAGATTTGGTCATCTCAAGGGGAGTTGGGATTTTGGAAGACCACATAGTCAACATGATTGGTCTTCACACAATCTTAAGATGATGGCTCAAGTCAAGAGGAAGTTACCTCATATCATTGAAGCTCGTCTTGAGGGGGAGTTCTTAGCACTAGGAGATCAAGAGATCAAGTATTGGTCGATCTTCTCGAACATCTCGAGGTGGAGGAAGGTCTTCAAGGTAAGAATGAAGGTAATCTCTCACCTAGCTCTATGATGCGCATCCTTTTACTTGTGCTATTTCCTTCGTCATCATATTGCTCTAGTCTAGCTTGCATTGAGTCTTTACGTCACTTGTACTATGAGTTTTTGCTCTAACTTGTGATGTTTTGTGAGCTATGACTTTCCATGGTCTACAGATCAAGGTATAAACTTTTCTATCTTTTTCCTTTATGTAGTTCCCCTTTGATCGAGTTGTGCTTATCCTTTCGGCTTTTGTCATCTATTCTTTACTCTCTCGATCATTTTTATTATGGTTGTCATCCATCACCAAAAAGGGGAAGATTGTAAGCTTCATGGCCATTGGAGTTGGAAACCCTAAGGTATGAATGTTTTGGTGAATGGATGAGAACCATGCATGTGACTAACATATACTTTGAGTATCTTATCTTTAGGTCACAAGGAAGCAAGTACGACACAAACCAACCACTTACCTCAAGTCAAGGATGATTGGTTGCCTCGTCAACTCATGGATGGACTTGATGGAGTCACGGTCGAGGAGATGGATCAAGGCTAAGAACATGCTAGACCCAAGTAAGTGTTGGCTTGGTTAGATGTTAGCTTGAGTCCATAGGAAAATCCGGACTATCAAGAGGGCTCAAGTTGGTACTCTTCGGTAAACACTAGTGTAGAGATCGTTTGGATGCATGGTGTGTCTCTCAGGCGCTGGGGTTGCAGATGAAGAGAGCAGGAACCAAGGAAGAAGCTGTTGAGAGCAAGGATCGAAGGAGAAGATCAAGTTCCAGATGAAGGAGAAGCCACCGTATGATACGGTGCCAGTCACCGTATGATACGGTGACTGCAGGGAGAAGATCAGTGAAGATCAACTCAGCAGAAGTTGCAGGAGAAGCAGTCAGCGTATGATACGGTGGAAGACAGCGTATGATACGGTGACTATGAACAGGAAAATCCAGTGAAAGGAGAGTCACTGGTAGAGTCACCGTATTATGGCCACCGTATGATACGGTGAGTCACCGTATGGTTTCCAGGGGAACTGCAAAATCGACGAAGTCGAAGAGAAGAAGGAAAAAGAGTCACCGTATGATACGTTGCTGGTCACCGTATGATACGGTGGCTACGGACAGGAAAATCCAGTGAAAGGAGAGTTGTCGGCGTTGGGAAATCTGGCCGACGAGTAAATTTAGACTACGCGCTACGGTTGGTTGCGGGGGGAAAGGAAGACACAGAGGATTATACTGGTTCGGGCGATCGAAGCCCTACGTCCAGTGAGTCGGTTTGGTTCGCGTTGCTCGTAGTAGGGGATACAAGCTCTTGCGAGAGAGGGAGGAGCTCCCAAGTCTCTAAGCGTGTGTGTGTTGTTCGTCCTTGCGTGCGTCGCAAGGCCGAAGCGAGAGTGTGCCAAGTGAGAAAGTGAGAATGCCCTTTTGTTCTAGCCGCGAGTCAAGCATCCCCTTTTATCTGTCAAGGGAAAGTTGACTGTACAAGGATGGGGAAAAGAAGAAAAAGAAAGAGAATTGGTAAAACTAGCTTGATGTAGGTGGGGGGCCTGACAGGGAAGGGTGCGTCCGTCCTCGACGCCGTCTCCTCCGGGCGTGGGCGGCGACGGCTGCTACTGCTCAACTGCGGCGGGGATGTCCGAGTCCTGTTTGAGCACTGTGCGACCCTGTTTCTTTATGGCCCGCACTGTTACCGTGCGGCGAGGCGGTTTGACCGCTGTCAACTGTCCCTGCAAGACGTGCCGAAGGACATCCACTTGCGGCCATTTAAGGCGCTCCACCGGCCAACCTCCGACCTCGATTGCCCGACCCCTGGGGTCGGAAGGCTGCGGTCGGGCGCCCGGGGTCGGCCGAGGCGGAGATTTCCACCGACCCCTGGGGGTCGGGAGACGGGTCGAGGAATTGGGCCTCCTTTTTCCCGCATGGCCTCCTGGTTGCAGTCCGTGGCGTGCATCGTGGGCTGGGCTTTGACCATGGCTATTTTTGGGGACAACCATGGCCTCCGGCCCAGTCCTTAGCGATTTGGGTATAATTGAGGGAATATGTGGGTAATCGCGGGTACCCGGTTTTGGGTACCCGACAGTAGCCCCCGAGTCCTGCGCGGAACGCGTTTGCGTTGTGTGCGGGGCTCCCCCTAGCTTCCGATGTTTTCCGCCTTCGGCCCGGCCGTCGAGTTAATTATCCGGTGGGTGCGCGCGAGCGCACCCGCCGTGTGTAGCCCCCGAGCCTGGATGGGAGTGGTATACTCGCATTCAGGCTTTGAATCGGGCGTTCTTTGTATGCGTTCGTCCAGGCAAATGCGTCAATGTCTCAGCGAGGGAGTCGTCACGAGGGTTCTGTTTGCTACATGAGGCTTCGCGCCATTGTCTTCTTTTTAGAAGGGCCTGCGAGGGTCCAGGAATCTTGGCAGGCTTTCGCGGCTCGTGATCCTTGTTCCAAGCTTTCACGCCTTTTCACGCTTTCTCTGCTCCCAGCTGTCGTCGCAGCTTGCCTATAAATTGGAGCAGCTTCCGTGGCTCGCCTTCACCGTGCCTTACCATGGCTGATGACCGAGTGGTGACCTTACGGTATATGCTTTGAGCGGGCCGCGTTGGAGAGCGCGTCCTCTCGTCCATGGCTCGCCCCACGACCTCCGTTTCGGATGGAGGCGTGGTTTGTCCTCGTTCGGCTCTCCATGGGGTGCATGCCCTGTTCGACGCTATCCCTCCTGCGGTGCTGTTCCTCAGGGTCGAGCCCCCGTGCCGCATGTCTCCCGAAGCTGTGAGCGATGCTTCGGGTGATGCGGACGGTGGCGGGGTTGCTCGTCGTCGAGGCAAACATTCCCTGGCCTATCGTCCTATCCTTATGAGAGGTGAGGCGGGCCGGACCTGGAGTCGCACCCGAGGCTGCTAGGAGCGACGGCGCCCACTCCGGTCACCCTCGAGGTCGTGTCCTGCGCAACCCGAGCCTTGTTCCTCCATATTGTGGAAGAACGAGGGCCGGATTGGGAATCGCACCCGAGGCGACTGTCGCGGGGTCGGCTCCGTCCTTGGGACGGCGGGCCGTTTGTGATCCGCGGAAGGGACCAGCTCTTCGGCTTCCGCGAGCTGGTGGCGGTCTCCGCGGCGCGTGCTCCCAAGGGTAAATTCGTTTGTATTTTGTAAAGGGAATCCTTCTCCCTCGATCACTATTAGGTGTCTGGGGGGTCGTTTATGTGTTCTGTGAAATAAGAAAGGTTCCCTCTTTACTATCCGAGGCCACGCTGTTGGCCCAATTTGCGAATGCGAGCCCCCGAGTCCCTGTTTGTTACGGGATCTAGCAGAGGGCCATTTCGTCTTTTGGTCATCTTCCCCCGCGTATCACTGCGTTGTGATAGGGGTGCTGAGCCGTCCCATCCGTTCCTCGATGGTTCGACGGTGGGTGCCCGGTCGAGTTGCTAGCGGGTGAGTTCGAGTGAAGCCCTGGCTTGCCCTTAGCGGGGATCCAATTGAGACGAGCTGGGGTCGACTTCATATGATCCGTGGGGTCAGTCCAACTAGTTCCCGAGTCCTTTCGATCGGTCTCGGGGGCTTCGTAGCCTCCCCTCGATGGGAAAACCTTGGTCCGACTCTCCATCAGGACTCGGACGCAACCGACAGAGGCCCGTGACGCTTCGCGCGTCTGGGTACTGGCCGCTGGGACCCCTCTTTGGTCGTCCCTCACTCTAGTGTTTGCCCAGAGCGACTGTCGAACCCTCTTGGAGGGCCAGTCTTCGCACTCTTGGGATGAAAATGGGCCGTCGGGGCGTTTTCAGCCCGTTGCCAATTTTACCTGTGGGCCGTTTCTGGCTTTCCTGACCAGTTAGGCCCGCTGCGCTCCGTGGGGCCAGAGGGACGTCTCCGTGACCGTTCGATGGGCGCGAATCTTGGGGCGTTGATTCGGCGTTGAGTTGGTTGCCCTGGCTTCTACGAGAAGGTTGGAGGAGAGAGAACAAGAGAGAGAAAGAGAGAGAGAGAGAGAGCAACAGACGCGACGCCCGAGGCGGGAGTTTGAAAGGACGCGACGGGTCGTGGGATGTCGCGGCGGTTCAGGGGCTATAAATGAGAACGGTTGTACCTGGCTTTTCGCCTTCCCGCACTCACCATTTCCCCCCATTCCTCGCGATACAGTTTCGCCTTCCGTTTCAATCCGCCGCAACCCGCCGCAAATCTCTCGCAGATTGCCTTCCGCTCCGCCGCGGTTCACCGCGCTCCTTCTGCGCCACGCTCCTCCATCCTCTTCCGCGCTCTGTCCCGTTGTTTGCGGAGTCCGGGCTTGTCCGCCATGGCGTTTGGCACGTGGTCCGCCTCGTCGGCGACGGAGGAGGAGTTGGAGAAGTTGGTGGCGGGCGGCCTCCTTGTGCGCCGCACCGAGGCGCAAGAATGGATCGCGCCGACGGGCGCGTCCGATCCGCACCCTCCTCCCGGGTTTGTGGTCTTGTTCGTCTCCTTCCACAAGCGCGGGCTGGGGATGCCTCCACATTGGTTCCTCCGGGGGCTTCTCAATTACTTCAAGATTGAGTTGCACCATTTGAACGCCACTTCGCTTTGCCACATCGCTACCTTCATCGTGATGTGTGAGGGATACTTGGAGATCGATCCCCATTTTGATCTTTTCCTCCATTTTTTCCATGTCTTTCACCAATTTGGGGGGAAAGCCGAAGCGCCCGTTCATCCGCCCATGGGGTGCGCGAGCATCCGGCTTCGCAACAAGGAGAGGTCGCAGGAGTACATCGAGACCTCCAAGGTCTCTTCCAACTCGGGATGGCACGTCGAGTGGTTCTACCTTCGCAACGACCCCTCGGCGCCGCTTCCTGAGTTCACCGGGTGCAACATCGAGGCAAAGCCTGCGGTCTGGCACAACGGCATCGGCGACGAGGGGAGGAACAAGCATGAGTCGCTCATTGATGCCGTGACGGGATTGCGCCGAAGGGGTGTCACGGCCATCGGATGCCTTGCCCTTTGCCATAAGCGCCGGGTTCTGCCCATCATGGAGCGGAAACTCCGGTTGTGGCAAATGGTTCCGGGGCAAGATCTGTCGGGCACCGTGATGGAGGTGGCCGGTGACATCTCCAATTCGGAGATCGGGTCGCGGCTATCCGAGGTGTGCGGCAAAGCGAACCTCACCTTCGAGGGGGACAACTTCATGTACCCCATCCCCCATCATCCTCGCGCCATTCCCGACGACGGCTGCATTAGACATGTAAGTTTTGTTCTCCTTCTCCTTGTTTTAGTATCGTTTCTAATTCCTTTTTGACCAGTGATTCCCTTGGTTCTCTTTTCAGCCTGAGTTCTTCGGCTGCAAGTCTCGGCCAGGAGGACTTCCCGAGGACGCTGCGCAGCGGGCCCTAAACCGTGAGGCGAACGAGCGGCAGCGGCTAAGGAAGGAGGCCGAGAAAGCTAAGAAGCAGGCCCGACTGCTGAAGCAGACCGCCGGGCGAAAGCAAGGAGCGCAAGGTGGGTCCCGGGATGACTCTGAGTAGGAGTCGGAGAATGGCTCGGGGTCGGGCGGTGAGGATGATGATGATGACTCTGAGAGTCAGGACGATGATATCTTCATGGTCCACGCCCGCCCTGGGTCGAGCGGAGGCGGAGGAAGCGATTCAGAGGTGCAGGGCCCTCCTACCGAGGAGGAATGGTACGCAATGGAGAAGGCTCTTCTCCATGACAGATCTGGCGAGGACTCATCGCATTCAGGTCTAGCGGCCCATGCGGACGCGTCGCCCGCGGTGGGCGACGTAGCCCCGAAAGTGGGGTCCGGCGATGTCGGCGCCACGGGGGCGCATGATGCGTTGCCGTGAACGAGCGGTGCGACGCGGACCTTCGATGTGGTGGCAACGTCGCCCCCGGAATCGTCGCCGGTCGAGGTCGTGACGGAACCAGAGCCGAGCGCCGTTCTGCGGACGGAAGTCCGCGAGAAGGAGACTCTGTCTGGCCATAAGCGGGATCGTCCGGCCAGCGCGTCCTCGGCGGAGGAGCGCTACTTGCGCATTGGCACCAAGGCTAGGTGAGATTTCTCCCGCATTGTTTCAGTGTTGTTTGATTTGTGTGTTACTGACAAAATTATTCCGTATGTGCAGGCGATTGGGTGGTCGGGGCCTTCCTCGCTTCATGCCTGCAAAGGCGCTGCGCGTGCAGGCGCACGAGTCGACCTCGGGCGGTCGTGATGTCGTCGAGAAGAGACCCCCGTCCACCGTGGGGGGCTCGGACGGCGACGTCGTGTCGGGCGACGATGGCGTCCGACCTTCCGACCCGCGTGTTGCCTCGCCGACGAGGGACGCCGCTGCTGCTGCTGGGCGTGCTGGTCATACCGAGACCGAAGCACGGTCTCCGCCAGAGGGGACCTCGACCCAGGTCGTCGTGGCGGCAGCGCGACGCTCTGTTGGACCCGAAGCTCAAGGAAGGGCTTCTCAATGGCCTCGGCCCCAGGAGCCGGCGAGCGCCTTGGTGTCGTCCGGGTGGGGTCCTGACTTCACGGTCGACTCCGAGGGCGTCTCGTTCTCGGCGGCCGACTCCGGGATCCGAGAGTTGTGGGTGCAGGCGGAGGGCGAGTGCGGCCAGGCCTACTGGGGCGTCCACACCGCCTACCATGCCATGGGGTCGGCCCTTCACGCGATGGACGCGCTGTGGACTCCCTTCGAGGTTTGGCTATTTCTTCCTCGAGTTCTTTCCTCTATTTTCCTCTCTGTCTTTGTTTGATCGTGGTTGACTTGGTGCGTTATGTCTGGACGCAGGCTGTGCTGATGAACAGCAAGCTCAAGTCGGACCAGCTATGCCTGCAGAAGGAGCGGCTGGATAAGCAGGCTTCCAACCTTAGCGCTGCCGCTCGGCAAGCCAGTGAGGCGGAGGCGGTGATTGTCGATCTCCGTAAGGAGGTGGTCGCGCTGCGCAAGCGCGCCGACGACGCCGACTCGTCGACCGAGGCCCAAGTTGGCGGAAGCTTTCGCGGCCCAAGTGTACGTGGAGAGAAAGAGGAAGGAGGAGGCCGAGGCGTCCCTCGCTGACCTTGCCAACGAGGCGATTGCGCTTCGTAGCAAGAATACCAGTAAGTGGCTTGTGCTCATCCCTTCTCCTTGTTTTTCCCTTTTCTCTCACCACCATCTCCTTTTTGTCTAGATCTCGAGGGGAGGCTGTCGGAGTCGCAGGCTTTGGTGGAAAAACTCAGTCGGCTCCGCCTCGACCTTGTTTCTTCGTGCGCCTGGGTTGGGATGAAGATGACGGGCGAAGCCAGTGAGCCGGCGCAGCAAGTGCTCGACCTGCCGAACCATGTGCGGACCTTGGAGGAGGAAGCGATGGGGATGGGCATTCGTGCGACCTTCACGGTCTTCCGCTCCCACTTCGACGCCGCGACCGAGGTGGTGCGCATGAGCGAAGGCTTCGCTGAGGGGAATTCTCCAGCGACCCTGGTGGCACTGGAGGAGGAGGTGAGACCCAGCGCTGAGCGTCTCCTGAAGGAGCTTAAGGATGAGTTCCTTCCGCGCCGCGCCGCTCCGACTGGGGAAGAAGAAGGTGGACATTAGTTAGCGCGGTCGAGCCCCCGAGGGCCTTTTTGTCCTTTTTATTTCAGAACAAACAATAATTGTAAATGTTAAGAACGTGTGATGGATGTTTCTTAAGTTGTTTTTCGTTTTGTCAATCATCCGCGCCACAATTTCTTGCTTTTCGACTCCGAGTGTTAGGATTTTGGTTTGGAGGCCACACTGCTGGTTTAGGTCGTCCTTAGCCGCTGGGGCGTTAGGTGCCTTTGAACCGGCAGTCAGACCCGAGGCCACGATCTGCTACTCTTCGTCTCAAAGCGACAACATGTGCGTCGAGGGGTCGGAGCGCAAATCCTTTGTACAGGGGGTCGGACTCGATCCCAGCGAGATTGCGTTGTTCTCACTGGGGTGTCACTGTCCTGTACTCGGGACTCGCGTGGTGTTGCCACCGCACCCGCCGGGTGGAGCCCCCGAGTGGGGGGTCGGACCTAGAGGTTGCTCTCAGCGTGAGAAGAAAGAAAAAGCGCATTCTTGTTTCACGTAAGGGAAATGAAAGAGTTAAGGGTAGAAACGACGTAGCTGTTCGATGTTCCACGCGTTCTTGATCTGCTGGCCTTCCGAGTCCATCAGCTTGTAGGTGCCTGGTCGGAGTACTTCCGAGACGACGAAGGGTCCCACCCAGGGTGGTGACAACTTGTGGCGGTCCTTGTTGGTCTGCACGAGTCGGAGTACGAGGTCGCCCACACTGAAGGCGCGCCCGCGGACTCGCCGTCCGTGGTATCGCCGTAGTGCCTGCTGGTACTTCGTCATGCGCAGGAGCGCGACTTCCCGATCCTCGTCGATTTGGTCGAGCGCGTCTTCGAGGAACCGCTTGTTATTCTCTTCCTTGAAAGCTTGGACTCGGGGAGCCCCATATTCGAGGTCGGTCGGCAACACAGACTCGGCCCCATAGATCATGAAGACGGGAGTGTGACCGGTGGCGTGGCTTGGGGTCGTTCGCAGACTCCAAAGCACTGAGGGGAGCTCCTGCACCCATCGGGCGGCACAGTCCTTCAGCTTGTTGAAGATTCTGGGCTTAAGTCCTTGCAGGACCATGCCGTTGGCACGTTCGACCTGCCCGTTCGTTCGGGGGTGTGCCACGGCTGCCCAATCGACCCTGATGTTGTGGTCGTCCAGAATTCTAAGAATTCTTGGCCAGTGAACTGCGATCCATTGTCCGTGATGATGGAGTTGGGCACCCCGAATTGATGCACGATGTCTCGGAAGAAAGTCACCACTTGGGCCGATCTTATCGTGGCAAGGGGTCGAGCCTCGTTCCACTTTGAGAATTTATCAATCGCCACAAGCAAGTGGGTGTAGCCCCCGAGCGCTTTTTTCAAGGGGCCAACGAGGTCGAGCCCCCAGACGGCAAAAGGCTAGGTCAGGGGGATCGTTTGCAGGGCCTGCGCCGGCAAGTGAGTTTGTCGAGCATAGTACTGGCACCCTTCGCAGGCGCGCACTATTTTTTTCGCGTCTCCGACCATCATTGGCCAGTAGAAACTGTGACGGAAGGCATTGCCGACTAGGCTGCGAGGGGCGGCGTGATGACCGCAAGCGCCCTCGTGAATGTCGCGCAGCAGCTGCCTTCCATGGTCGAGCGGTATGTAGCGCTGCAAGACACCGGAGTGACTTTTTTTGAAGAGCTCGCCTCCCATGACTACGAACGACTTGGCCCGGCGTGCGATTCGCTTGGCCTCGGTCGAGTCAGCGGGGAGTTGTTCCTTCAGCAAGCAATCAAGGTATGGCCGCGTCCAGTCGTTGGCCGGGGTGTCGGGCTCGGGTCCTTGGCCCCCCTCGTCTTCGTCGATCGAAGTGATGACGAACGCGGCGCGATCATCTGACTCGACGTGAGGTGGATCGGAGGTCGGACCTTGGCTGGGATCGGCCGACTCTGCTCCGACCTCCTCTTGTCGGTCGGGTGATTCCTTGATGGAGGGCTTGTTGAGGTCACTGGCGAAGATCCCAGACTGGACCGGCTCCCGATTCGAGGCCAGCTTGGCCAGAATGTCGGCTGCCTTGTTTTGCGACCGAGGCAAATGAGAAATCTCGAAGCCATCGAACTTCTCCTCGAGACGTCGAACCTTGGCGCAATACGCGGCCATCTTCGGGTTAACGCAGTTCGACTCGTTACGGACCTGGTCCACGACGAGCTGCGAGTCCCTGAAGACCTCCAGCCTCTTGACGCCGAGCTCGATCGCGGCTTTGACACCGTTGATCAGAGCCTCGTACTCGGCGACGTTGTGTGAGGCTGGAAAGTTGAGTCGGATGACGTACCTCATCCGTACTTTGAGTGGCGAGACGAGTACCCATCCTCCCCCGGCTCCCTTTTTCGTGAGGGAGCCGTCGAAGTACATCTTCCAGGACTCCCGCTCGACTGTGAGTGCGTGAGACTTGATCGCTGTCTGGGGGATGAACTCGAGGTCTTGGCCCATGAGCTCGATTGCCCATTTCGCAATCTTGTTGGACGACTCCTTGTTTCTGAGGACCTCGCCCAGAGGGAAAGAGGTCACGACGGCCACGTGGTGGGCGTCGAAGTAATGGCGCAGCTTGCGCCTGATGATTACGACCGCGTAAATCATCTTCTGGATCTGGCTCCAGCGCGTTTTGGTGTCGGAAAGGACCTCGCTAATGAAGTACACAGGCCGTTGAACTCTGAGCGCGTGCCCAGGTTTGCTTCGTTCCACGACCAGCGCCGTGCTCACCACCTGCGTCGTAGCAGATATGTAAAGCAAGAGCGTCTCCCCCGGGGTCGGGGCAGTCAGGATTGGTGGGCTAGTGAGCATGGATTTGAGATCATCCAGCGCCACTTGAGCCTCCGTCGTCCATTCAAAGTGGTCGGACTTTTTCCGGAGGCGATATAGAGGTAACCCTCGCTCGCCGAGTCGCGAGAAGAATCGACTTAGCGCCGCAAGGCAGCCCATGACTCGTTGGACTCCCTTGACATTTTGGATTGGCCCCATCTTGAAGATGGCGTCGATCTTGTCGGGATTTGCCTCGATACCTCGCTCAGACACGTAGAACCTGAGCAACATACCCTTGGGAACGCTGAAGACGCACTTTTCCGGGTTCAATTTGACTCCGTTCGCCCTTAGTCTGTCGAAGACCTTGGCGAGGTCGGAAACTAGCTGGTCGGTGTGTTTGGACTTGACTACGATGTAGTCCACATATGCCTCCACGACCTCGCCGATGAGGTCTCCGAAACATTTTGTCATGCATCGCTGGTACGTCGCCCCAGCGTTTTTCAATCCGAAGGGCATGGTGACGTAACAGTATGCACCGAAAGGAGTTATGAAAGACATTGCGAGTTGGTCCGACTCCTTCATCGGGATTTGGTGGTAGCCCGAGTAGGCGTCGAGAAAACAGAGGGTTTCGCACTCTGCTGTCGAGTCTACAATTTGGTTGATGCGCGGCAAAGGAAAAGGATCCTTTGGGCACACCTTATTGAGATTCGTGTAGTCAACACACATTCTCCATTTACCGTTCTTCTTACGGACAAGTACAGGATTAGCTAACCAATCAGGATGACACACTTCCTTAATAAAACCTGCGGCTAGGAGTTTAGCTATTTCCTCACCGATGGCCTTGTGCTTTTCCTTGTCGAAGCGGCGGAGATGTTGCTTGACGGGCTGAGAGCCTGGCTTGATGCAGAGTGAGTGCTCGGCGACCTCCCTAGGAATGCCCGGCATGTCGGAAGGCTTCCACGCGAAGATGTTTTGGTTGGCGCGGAGGAAGTCGGCGAGCGCGCTTTCCTATTTGTCGGAGAGCTTGGCCCCAATCAGCACCACCTTGCTGTTGGGGTCGGAAGGGTTGAGCGGGATCGGCTTGGTGTCGTGGTCGGGGTCGAAGGTGCCCGTCGTCTTCCTCGTGTCCGGCGCGTCGACCCCCTCCACCTGATTAACGGTCGGCAGCTCCTCCTTGTGGGCTAGCGCGGTGGCGAGGTTGCAGTTCTCGAGGTCAACCTCATACGCCCTCTGTATGGAGGTGCTGACAGTGATGACTCCTTTGGGCCCCGGCATCTTGAGCTTGAGGTAGATGTAGTTCGGGACGGCCATGAACTTCGCGTAGCACGGACGCCCCAGAACGGCATGATACGCGCCCGGGAAGTCCGCCACCTCGAAAGTGAGGGTCTCGGTGCGGAAGTTCCCGGGCGTGCCGAAGGTGACGAGCAAGTCGATCTGCCCGAGGGGAACCACTTGCTTTCTGGGGACAATCCCGTGGAATGGAGCCCCCGTGGGTCGGACTCTCTTGCGGTCGATTCCCATGGCATCAAGGGTCTCGGCATACAAGATGTTGAGGCCGCTACCCCCGTCCATGAGCACCATGGTGAGCCTCGTCGACACGACGATGGGGTCGACGACAAGTGGATAGCGTCCCGGCCGATGGACTCGGTCTGGGTGGTCGGAGAGGTCAAAGGTGACCGCGGTGTTCGACCACTTGAGGAACTCTGGGGCCGCCGGCTCCGCGGCGTACACCTCCCGGCGCTCCACCTTCTGCCGTCGCTTGGGCAGGGAAGAGTCCAGTCCGCTGAAGATCATGAGGACCGCGTTGGTCTCGGGGAAGGGACCATCCGGTTCCCCGTCGCCTTCTCCTTCCTTGGGGTCGGATGGCTTCGCGTCGTGCCTCTTGGGTGTTCCGGCGAGGAACTTGCGCATGAGGCCGCAATCCTTGTACAAATACTTGACGGGGAACGGGTGGTTCGGGCATGGCCCCTCGAGTAACTTCTCGAAGTGGTCGGGCGTCGCCTCGTTGGTGGCCTTCGGTTTGGGCTTGCGCTCGACGGCCGCCACGAGGGATGCCTCCTGCCGAAGGAGGTTGCCCTTCTTCTTCTTCTTCTTCCCCGACTGGGTAGACGGGCTCGCGGTGCTAGCCGCGTCCGTCCTCTTGGCCTTTCCAGTCGGGCGCTCGAAGAGAGCTCCGACTGGGTCCTCCCCGGAGGCGTGACTGGTGGCGATATCCAGCAGTTCCTTGGTGGTCGAGGGGCACTTGCGCCCCAACTTGTGGACCAGTGACTTGTTCCTGGTTCCGGTCAGGAACGCGCTGATGGCGTCGGCGTCGACGACGTTGGGGAGGGAGTTGCGCATCCTGGAAAAGCGCCGAATGTACTCTCGCAGCGACTCGTCGGGTTTCTGCTTGCAGCTGCGGAGGTC
The DNA here is from genome assembly GCA_007726485.1 of Eragrostis curvula. NCBI lineage: Eukaryota > Viridiplantae > Streptophyta > Magnoliopsida > Poales > Poaceae > Eragrostis > Eragrostis curvula. Next base: position 8,556,982 of record RWGY01000005.1, read on the forward strand.
CCAGGAGTTCCCGGGCCGCTCATAGGTCCCCTGGAAGTTTCCCTCGAAGATCTCCCTAAGATCCGCCCAACACTGGATGCATCCCATCGGGAGATGCTGCAACCAGGCGCGGGTGGAATCGGCGAGGTAGAGCGGCAGGTTGCGGATGATGAACACGTCGTCGTCCGCGCCACTGGCTTGGCAAGCCAGCCGGTAGTCCTCCAGCCACGTGGCTGGATTCGAGTCGCCGGAGTATTTGGTGACATTACTCGGCGCACGGTACCGCTGGGGGACCGGTGCACGCAAGATGTCTTCACCAAATACCCGAGGACCCGCGGGTAGCGGGCCCGGGCTCCGGTCCTCCTCGGGGTCGTACCGGCCTCCGCGACGTGTGGAGTAGCCGTGGTTGATCGGCCGGGGTTGCCGGTCGTCTCCTTGTGCGCGTCGCCGCACCTCGAGCACCACGTGCGCATCCTTGATGTTGCCGATACGCTGGTGGATGGGCGGCAGGTTCCGACCTCCCATAGGTGGAGTCTGCTGGACCGAGGCCTCGCCGTCGCGGTCACTCGTGGCAGGCGCGCCGGAGCTACGCCCCCGTCGCCGAGACAGGGAGCTCTCGGCCTGCTGGTCCGCCGTGAGTCGGAGAAGGCTCTCGAGTTCCTTCTGGTCGTGATGCTCCTCCGGAGTCGTCGGCGGCTGCATCCTTCGCAGAAGCGCCGTCGTCGCGGCAATGTTCTGGCTTGCCCGCGGGAAGCGCGGGAGACCCCCTCCTGCGTCCTCGAGGATCTACTTCTGAACTTGCCGGGCCCTGGCTTGCGCCTGGTTCCGGCGTTGCGTCAGCTCCCGCTTGATGACCTCGCGCTCCATTCGCAGGAGTCGTTCGCGGTCCTGCAGCTCCCGCTCTCGTGCGAGGAGCTGGCAAACATCGTGGTCGTGCGCGGCTGCGGCATTTGCCTTGGCCATGACGACGTCACGGTTCATCCCCGCGGCTCCTGCCGGGGCCAGCGGGGGTTGGTGCGGGACGTGCTAGATCCCGGCCGGGTCGACGAGGACCAGCGGTGGTTGGGCTCTCACCGGGTCGACGTCGTTTTCGTCGCCGTTCTCCCCGTCGTCGCCGTCTTCCAAGTCCTCGACGTGGCCTTCGGCGCTGCCGACCATGCAGCACTCCCGTCCCGGGTCGTAGCCCCCGAAGTCAAAGCACTCGTCGAGGAGGTCGGAGTCGGTGTTGGAGCGAAGGGCGCGAGCCCCGGGCCACCCCTCAGCCGCAGCGGGAAGAGGGAGTGAGATGACCGGGTCACGTCGCATCGCTTCCGCCATGGGCGGACCCGCCCATGCCGCCGACGGGAGGCGGCGGGTGAGCTCAAGCTCGAACTGGTCCGCGGCGTTGCGGAGCCCATGAGGCAGAGGGACGCCCCGCCGCCAGAAGTCGGATTCTGGCGGGAGATGTCCCCATCCTTTGAGCTGCACCAGGATATTTGCCAGCGCGTATAACACGCGCTGGCACTCGGATACACGTGGCTCCAAGGCAAGGTATGCCTCGATGCAGCACGGGAGGCCGCTGCGGCCCCGTTCGCGGGGGACGACAGCTTTTGCGATCACCATCCCGAGCGCAGAGGGAGGTGACCGTGTCCGTGCCACCTGCAGAGACGGTGGGTCGCGGGGACGGTGCGCGTCGAATCGTGGCGCACGCCGAGGATGCTCGTCAGCTTGGGGCGTGGGCGTGAGATGAGTGGTGATCAGCTGATCAAGCCACTCCATCATGCACCGCAATGCTGAGGGAAAAGCGTGAAGGCGCCCCCAGAACTGCTCCTCCGGTGGGTACGGAGGATGGCCATGGAGCTGGAGGGCCGCGGAAGCGAGCGTGTACTGCACGTGGCGGTACTCGTCAGGCCGCGGATCCGGACCGAAGTGCGCCTCCAAGCGCACCTCGTAGTCGATGCCGTCCATGTCTCGGGCTAGCCGGGGATGGACGGTCAGAGGTCCCCTCCCGAAGAGGGGCGGGTAGTCCTGCATCAGCTGCAGGCGGCCGGTGTAGTCGGCCTCGAAATCCAGGCTTCCGAAGCCGATAACCTGGTGCGGAGGGAAGAGCGGAGCGAGCAAGAGCCCACTCTCGCCTGAGTTGGCGACGTCGCGAGCAGGCCTGCGGCGCAACCTGCGAACGCCGTTCGCCGACGATGCCGCCGCCATTGGAGGTGGCGAGAATCGCAACCGTAACGCGCAGAGGTCCCCTACCTGGCGCGCCAACTGTCGGCGTTGGGAAATCTGGCCGACGAGTAAATTTAGACTACACGCTACGGTTGGTTGCGGGGGGAAAGGAAGACACAAAGGATTATATTGGTTTGGGCGATCGAAGCCCTACGTCCAGTGAGTCGGTTCGGTTCGCGTTGCTCGTAGTAGGGGATACAAGCTCTTGCGAGAGAGGGAGGAGCTCCCAAGTCTCTAAGTGTGTGTGTGTTGTTCGTCCTTGCGTGCGTCGCAAGGCCGAAGTGAGTGTGTGCCAAGTGAGAAAGTGAGAATGCCCTTTTGTTCTAGCCGCGACTCAAGCATCCCCTTTTATCTGTCAAGGGAAAGTTGACTGTACAAGGATGGGGGAAAGAAGAAAAAGAAAGAGAATTGGTAAAACTAGCTTGATGTAGGTGGGGGGCCTGACAGGGAAGGGCGCGTCCGTCCTTGACGCGTCCGTCCTCGACGCTGTCTCCTCCGGGCGTGGGCGGCGACGGCTGCTACTGTTCAACTGCGGCGGGGATGTCCGAGTCCTGTTTGAGCACTGTGCGACTATGTTTCTTTACGCCCAGCACTGTTACCGTGTGGCGAGGCGGTTTGACCGCTGTCAATTGTCCCTGCAAGACGTGCGGGGCTTGCGGTTCACGTCTTCGGACAGTGCCGAAGGACATCCACTTGCGGCCATTTAAGGCGCTCCACCGGCCAACCTCCGACCTCGATCGCCCGACCCCTGGGGTCGGAAGGCTGCGGTCGGGCGCCCGGTCGGCCGAGGCGGAGATTTCCTCCGACTCCTGGGGGTCGGGAGACGGGTCGAGGAATTGGGCCTCCTTTTTCCCGCGCGGCCTCCTAGTTGCGGTCCATGGCGCGCATCGTGGGCTGGGCTTTGACCATGGCTATTTTTGGGGACAACCATGGCCTCCGGCCCAGTCCTTAGCGATTTGGGTATAATTGAGGGATTATGTGGGTAATCGCGGGTACCCAGTTTTGGGTACCCGACAAGAGTCACTGGTAGAGTCACCGTATTATGGCCACTGTATGATACGGTGGGTCACCGTATGGTTTCCAGGGAAAGTGCAATTTGGAAGAGTTGCTGAAGCTGGAAAGAACTAGTCACCGTATGATACGGTGACTAAGAGGACAGTGCCTCTCGCAGGAATGAGAAGTCCCAGTCGACTGTTGGATAGTCACCGTATGATACGGTGACTACCCGACAAGAGTCACTGATAGAGTCACCGTATTATGGCCACTGTATGATACGGTGGGTCACCGTATGGTTTCCAGGGAAAGTGCAATTTGAAAGAGTTGCTGAAGCTGGAAAGAACTAGTCACCGTATGATACGGTGACTAAGAGGACAGTGCCTCTCGCAGGAATGAGAAGTCCCAGTCGACTGTTGGATAGTCACCGTATGATACGGTGAGCAGAGAAATCTAGGCAGTTTTGGTGCAACGGCTAGTTTCGTGGGTGGAGCCTATAAATAGCTGGTTGCTTGCCTCTTTGAGGTGCTCTTGGACAGTCCAAAGGAGGGGATGTGCTGTCAATAAGCCAAGTGAAGGAAGAAGAAGCAATTTGAGGGATTTGAGTGATCCAAGTGCTTGAGAAGAGTGACACCATGTGCATCCTATGATCTCTAGGCTAGTGAGTGCTTGAGAGGGCTGACTTGGGTTGTTACTCTTGGTCTATGGCAAGACCTAGACCGGTTAGGCGTTGGTGGTGAGCTTGCCAAGAGTGTGGAAGCCGCCGCAAGTTTGTACACGTTCTTTGGGCTTCCCGTGTGAAAGAAGCTACGTGAAGAGAGCGCCCTTTGGACCGCATCACGTGCGGATCCTTACCTTCGGAGGAGCATCCGGAGTTGCCGGCGGGACGTGCCCGCGTCTTCACTCGGAGGGTGAAGAATGCTCTAGAAGGGATCGCCATCGAGCGGAGGGAGGGGTCGAGACTCCGGCGGGAGTGACCCAACGTGGAGTAGGGGGAGACGCCATCCTCCCGATACCACGGGAAAAATCATGAGCATTTCTATCCCTTTCTCTTTACTACTTGCATTTACTTATTGCCTTTATCATGCTTGCTAGTAGTACTTGAGATTGCCTTGTTTACTTGTTGCTCTAGTTATTCCCTTGGTTCATCCATATGCTCTCTAGTTGCTTCTATCATATGGTTGCTTGTTGACTCCATGTGTAGCTTGCTTGCTAGTTGATCTAAGGACTCTATCTTAGTGTGCTTATCACCTAGTAGATCTTATAGTGCCTTGTGCTTGATGCCTAGCTTGTAGTTACCTTAGGTTTGCTCTTGCCTAGTGAACTAGTTCATATCGTGTGCTTGTCCCTTATGCTATCTCTAGTTCACTAGGTTAAGGACTCTCCTTAGTGTGCCTCTTAGTTATACTAGAACTACTTGCTAGGAGTTGAGTGGGTGATTTGTGTTAGGAGAAAAATTGATAGTGTGCACCGATTCACCCCCCCTCTCGGTCACACGGTCCTTACACCGTCGCCGCTCACTAACCTAGGCACCACGAGGTGCCCCTCGACGGAGCCGCGCGCGACCATGAGAGGGGCCTCCATGGCAGCCATCTGGAGGGGGAGGGGGAGGGAGAGGAAAAGGAGAGGACGGTGCGGTCAAGGAGAGGAGAGGAGAGGGTGTGCGATGAAGGGATAAGATATATGCAGGTGGCTTGTGCGGTGGAGAAAGGATAAGGGTTGCCATCTTTTTTAGTCTGGACTAGTTTGGGCTAGGAACGGGCCACAACGGGGTTCAGATGACACTTCAGTGCAGCTGATGTAAGCAAGCCCGCGCACTGGTAGAGAACTAGTAGTGGCGGACTGAGATGACATCAGAATTGTCCGTCTCTAGTAACATATCAGTGATGCCCGCCACTGCTATTTTGAACCCTCCATCATAAAGGCCTCTATTGTACTAGTGGCACGTCGTGGTCCGACAGTCACAGCATCGCCTTCTCAAGGTACTTGTCGCATTCATTGTAGGAGGAGAGGCTTTCACAGCACACAAGATTGTGCTCATCACACGGTCATCCGTCTTCAAAGCAGAACTCTTTTGAAAAGATCCTGCCCGTCGGTTGTAATTGAAGCATTGGAGAAGACAAGCAAGGCTCGCAGAGCATGAGAAGCTCATCTGCAGTTGAGTTTATCAGTGGAAATTTAGGTTTTAAGTAAATAACTTGTCATTGCTATAGTTTGTTATATATGCGATTTAAATAGACATACATTTTCACAAATAAATTGTCCAAGCAGAGCCTGCCCATCCGAGCTTGGACATAGGGGTGGACTGCTAACTTTTTAGATTAATGTCAGTAATGCTAGTGTGCTGCTCAAGATATATCAATATACCTCACTAGTTTCGCTATGTTCTCTACAAAGCTACTATATAATAGATTGTCAGCATGGTATCTAATTATGCAGCTGATTAAGTTGATGCTTTTTACTTCTCTTGGTGGCAGGATTTCTGCACTTGGCACTTCTCTGTAAGCTTTATGTTCTCAACGTATAAACATTTACCGTTGTGCATCTAGACTTGAGTGCACACTTCACTCTTTCTCGAGTTATCAATGTCCAGATAGTGTGCATTAAAATTTACTGTCGTGATGGATGCCAAGTACCTACACAGCTCATACAAATAAAACTGTATAACGCATTATTATAGGAAGTATTGTATAATATCATAATGTCAATCGTGCTTCCTTGATAATATTAAGAGATGGGACAACTAGCAGTACATTGTTCTTAATTTTTTTGCATAACTCATGCAGACTAGTATTTTATTATGTTGGCACTCACGCTTCTGGTAAATGAATGCATGAAACGAAGGAAATCTTGGGGAATGTTTTACATGTGGTTGATCTACATTGCCTATGTCGTTGCATCCAGTTGATTCAGTCTAGGTAAAGTTTTGTACATTTGGCATGTACACATTTTGCATCAGTGCGTAGTCTGTACATTGTTTCATTGGACAGATTAGGATCATAGGTGTTAACTGCAATATGTGAAAGTGATATATAGCTCAGCAATTCTAACGGGCACTCTCCTGCCAACACTGTCAAGTAGAATCATTTGTTATGCATCTCAAAAAAAAAGAATCATTTCTTATGACCACTCATATTTAATATTTACATTGATATTTTAATGTTAAAATTAAACTTGAAACTCAATTTTCTGTACTGTTACCCTCCATTCCGTGCAGGAAATAAACTTCTCATAAATTGTTGAGAATTATACTTAATTTAATGTTTGACGCATTTGCATGTCTGAATGTCATGATTACATTTGATCTAGTGCCTTCTTGAGGAACAGTAATATGAACGTTGAAGTCACAATTCTAATTTTTATGTTTCTGATATATATCCACTTGGGAAAAAACTATGCATCCGACCCAGCGGTCCGACTTTGTTCCGTCTGGGTAATCCCAAACGCTTGCATGTAATGTGTGTGTTGCAGCTGGCCGTCAGATGCCCCTGTCGGATGTGGGTCAGATGAATCGGGTCGGACCTATAGTGCTTCTCATCCACTTGTTCCTCATTTTCAGTTGATCCGGCCAGTCTTTCAGATAACCTTTATTTTGACTGTGATCCAAAGATTACAGCATTGCATGGTTACCTGTTTACCATACGCTGATGTTGAAGGAGGGATATTTTGTGCAAACTTTTGCCATATGAACTTCTGGGTAGTTTTGGCTTGTTAGACGTTGGTATTATGATCTGAAGATTTTGTTTGTTCAGGATTACATGCATGTATTTTCTTCTAGTTACACGCATCATGAAAATCGACGTTGGCTTTGTGGCCTCTAGTTTTGTGGTTCCAGTTTTATTTGAATCACTTGGATCTAAGTACCGAAATATGTTTCCAAAAAAAAAACAACTGAAATATGTAGCACCAATTTTTAAAATATTCATTGGCTCAATAATTTGATTGGAGCAAATGGCCAGCTAAGTATTAACAACTACTCCCTGGATTCAGAGAATGTTCAATAATTTGTGAGTATTTTCTAGTGTCCAGATTCAGAGAATGTTTAATGAACCTGGACAAACAAATTGTCTAAGTTCAGAGAATGTTCAATGAATCTGGTACAGAGCCAGAATGCCAAGTATTCTGGGACAGAGTGAGTATTTGATACTCCCTCCGTCCCAATATATAAGGGATCAGGGGAGCTTTCGAGAAAAACAACAGCCATGTGAAAAGACCAATTTGCCCCTTACTATTGCTATCTCTGTCCACGCCCACCGCTCGCAGCGTCTTGCAGCTCGCCCACCTCCAGGCTCACCCATGGCGGCGTCCAGCTCGCCGGCCCGCCCGAGCACGCCCCCGCGCCTCCTCCCGCACCACCTGGACGCCGGCCCGCCCGAGGTCAGCCCAGCGCAACCCCGCACGAGCTTGCCGCATTGGGAGACGCTGCTCACCGTTGGCGACGTGGTCGACGGCGAGCTTCGGGGTGGCGCAGATCTGGCTGGAGGCGGAGAGAATTCCGGCGCCACTGCTCCTGCCGGGCTTCGTCTTCTCCTCTAACCGCACGGCAGGCGATGGGCGGCGAGCCGTGCGCGGTGGGGGCGAGCTGCGGGCGGCGGTCGGCAAGCCGCGAGCGCGGTGGCACGGAGCTGCGCGGTGGGGGCCCTTCTCCTCCCCTGCTGCAGCTGTGTCTAGCGGCGGCAGAGACGCGAGAGCTGCCCCTGGCGGCGGAGGGGCACGAGCTCCGCACGGCGGCGGCACGAGGTGAGCCGGGAGCGACGAAGCCGCCTCGCCCACACCGCCGCGACCGCGTGGCCCAGCCGAGGCCCACCCCGCCAGAGATGGAGCAGGGGAGCGGAGCTCCGGTGGGTGATATGCGGGAGGGAGAGGATAAGGTTCTGCGTCCTTTGTGGCTGAGGAGTTTTTTGAGTTTTTTATTAGGCGTGGGGCCTGCTTGACCTCCCAATCCCTTATAATCTGGGACAAGCAGGACTCCCTCTGATCCCTTATATTCTGGGACAGAGGGAGTAGTGTGTTGCGAACTAGTGTTTACCGTTTTAGTGACGAATCCGTCGGCGACACGTCCGCTGGTGGGGCCTTCCAGTTTTGCGGGTCGCTGGTCGCAGGCCGTCATTTTGGAACCCGTGCGTTGCTGGCTGGCCCGCTCCTCTCGCTCCGCTGGTGGGGCCTTCTAGTTTTGCAGGTCGCCGGTCGCAGGCCGTCATTTTGGAACCCGTGCGTTGCTGGCTGGCCCGCTCCTCTCACTCAGCCCTGGCCTCTGTGACCCTCGCGTCGGTCCGTCTCCAATTGTGCCTTACACGCGTCTGCTGCTCGCTCGCGGCTCCAAGTCGGTTGCATCGGGCCCCGGGGCACCGACGCGTTTCTCTTCTCCCCTCGCCTCGGTTGTTCCGGCCTCCGCTGTGCTGCCTTCGCCCTCTAGGTTTCGCCGCCGCCGCGGGACCTAGGGCCGCAACGCTGAGGAAGGCAGTGGCGGGTCTCTCGCCGGCAAGGCGAGGCGGCGGTGGAGGGCTGTTGGGCATCGCGGCACAGGGCTACGGCGGTGTTGGTCGCTGGAGACGGCGGCGGCGTGCGTCGCGGTTGACGATTGGTGGTCGATGCGGCGCAGGTGATGGCGGTCGGCCGCGGTGGCTTGGGCATGGTGGGCTGCACCTCACCCGGCGAGGCGGCGAGGGAGGGCAGCTGGGAGACGGCGGTTCGGCGCCCCAGACCAAAACCAAATGCACCACAGTAAGACAATCACCTGCATTAATTCTACTCTCGATAATAGACAAGCCTAGAACTTTTGGAGAGGAGACGTACTAGACCTAGTTAATATGGGGTCAAAGCAATACCAGAAAAATAATCCTGAGACTATCCCATAATGACATGTTATTCTTATGTAAAGATGCACAACACTTTCGGCATAAAAACCATTCAGACATCATTCAGGGAGCTGGATAGCTCAGGTACATTTTACTTTAATTTGATGGCTGTGCACAACAACCAACTCTGTCATACAACTAACTTGGTGGTTAATAAGCTACAGAGATGTGACTAGGATACTAACTTGGTGGTTAATAAGCTACAGAGATCAGACACCATTCACACGGACAGCTGGATATATAGCTCAGGTACATCACTATGTAAGAATCCCTATTTGCAGACGCGGATCAACAGTAATCGCAGACGAAATTTTTTTTCGTCTCCTAATTCGCGTCTGTGATTAGGGCTAATCGCAGACGCGGAAATGCACGTCTTCAAATAACCACAGTTAGCAGACGCGTTTTGATCAAAACGCGTCTGCTATCTTGTTCAAAAAGCAGACGTGTTAACATCAAAACGCGTCTGCTATGAGCAACAGTAGCAGACGTGCATTGTTAAAGCACGTCTGCCATGCTCCACAGATGCAGACGTGTATGTACTTGAACGCGTCTGCTATGATTAATTAAAAAACAAAAAAAAAACAAATGCATTTTTATCCATCAATACAGACATGCTTTATCCATTATATACATTACAAATACACTTTTTCTCCCAGATATAAGAATGCAAAAGCATCAATGAATTTCTGACAGTAAAGATAAGATCACATCCTACAAGCTAATACACATGCTTTATCCATAATGTACATAACACATACACTCTTTCTCCCTGATACAAGAATGCAAAAGCATCAATGAATTTCTGACATCACATCCTACAAGCTGCTAATAGCTCGACAACACTTATCAATTGAGTGAAGACATTAATAGAGGATAACATAAGAGCTGTTGGATCGATATGCTTAAGCAATGTTCAGGTAATATGAAATTTTCTTTTCTTTTATCAAGAGGCAAAAGATATTGAGTTATACAAGTGGTTAAAAGCTAATGTGCACAAATAATCACTACTTCAGTGTGTGCCACAAATAATCACTACTTCACTATAACATGACTGTTACAGAGCAGTAGTAACACTAAGTTACAGAGCAGCAGTAACACTCAGTTCTCTCTAACTTAGTTGATTCTCAGGCAAGACAAACCATATCTAAGATTGACAATCTGCAGAGATAAGAGAATCATGTGATTATGAAATACCAGGTAAGTCTCATGGGTTCACTGCATCATCCAAAGCCTTCTCCCCATCACCAAGGCGCAGCCAGCAAAGGCTCCTGTTTGATCAACCTTCAGTGCCTGCACTGAACCAAACACAGTCAAATTCGCTGTCGCCACACTCCAAAAACAGTGCTCAATTTAGGCCAACCATATGTAATTTGTTCCTCAAATGAAGTGGCTAACAATCAAAATAGTAAACAAATGAACAATTCACATGTCAAGACAGTCAAGATTAAAACTGTGGAGCAGACATGAATTCGCCTTACTTAAAAAGTGAGCGGGATGCCAGGATATGATTTATTGCTTCTTTTTATTAAAAATGGAAGTCAACCTACAGTACTTCATGTTGTAAAATTATCCTAAAATATGTCATCTGTCAGCACTTCTGCTAATTCATACCTAACAATGGAGGAGACTATGTTCAGGGAGAGGCTATATGAAACAAATCTGATGAAGAAAATCATCAAGTGGTAAACACAGGATGCCGGAACAGCCGCAGCCAAGTAAGACAAAACAGGATGCATTCTACAATATCCAGTCATATTGTGCTACTTTTAGCATGCCAGAAGATCTGGACGGTGCTACGTATCCAGCCATAATCCTAAGAGAACGTCTCAGGCAGGGAACAAGGCATACACTCGCTGCGGCAAAACGCCGAACACTTGGCAGGTGCAGTATATCAGAGAGTGGAAGCGAGCGAATGATCTCACCACACTGAAGAACGCTCGCCGGCCAGGGGATGTTGTCGAAGATGATGACGGAGACGTGGTGTATCTGGTCCTCGGCGTCCACACACCAACGCGCATCCATGGCTCGTCCTTGGCAAGCTGGCGGCCAGGTCAAGCTTGAGGGCAGAGACCGCGTGGATCTCGTCGTGGGTCCGCGGTGGATCTCCACCATCTGGTCCTCGCGGTGGCGGCGAGCCTTCGCCACGTCCGCCGTGAACAAGATGGGCGCACGCGACTCCGCCGCGGCCGCCAGCAGCCGCCGCAGCCCGCCCGCATCCTCTCATCTCTCTCCCTGTTGTTGGTGCCCGCGCGGAGGGATGTGTGCGGGAGCGGCGGCGGAAGGGAAGGTGCAAGGCAGGGAACTGCTAGCTCCTCTGGCTGCTCTGCCTCGACACATCCAGCGGCATCCTCATGCCGAGCAGCCGCGACGCGATGCTCCACCGGATCGGTTGAACTGAATCGCAGCCGCAACGAGGTCGACGTTGGGGAGCCGCGCCGTCGTGCCGAACCCTTGCTCGCTGCCGTTGAGAAGCACGCTGATGGAGATGGAGCCGCCAGATCCACACCGCCCCGCCTCGATCCATGCCGCCCCGCCTCGATCTAGAACAGAACAGGCACATCTTACCTGGGATGACGATGGGGATGTGGGGAACCTAGTGCTGGAGCTCCGTCACCGCCGGATCCGTCCTCTCCCACCTCAGCTCCGGCTCCATCAGTTCAGTCGCCGCTGGATCTGCCTGAACCCTAACCCTAGGGCCTTTGCCGCCGACGCTACTCGGACGAGGGGGGGGGCGTGGTGTCTGGGGTCGACGAGGAGCCGGCGTGAGGTCGGGGCGAGGTGGAGGCACAGCTGCTCCGCCTCCGGCGAGGTGAGGGTGCGGCGGCTCGGGTAGACGAGGGCACGAGGTGGTGGCGAGGTGGAGGCACGGCTGCTCCGGCGAGGTGGGGGCACGGCGGCTCGGATCAACGAGGAGGCGCAGCTGCTCCGGCGAGGGAGAGGTAGGGCGCGGCGGCTCCGGTCGGCGAGGTGGGTGGAGAGCGGGAGGGAAGGGAGGGGAAGGGGGTGCGGTGCTGTGTTGGGACTTGGGCGAATGAGTCATGGCCTCACGGGTCGCGTTGGGCGTGCGGACGAGAGGCCAACGCCAAAGGCTGAAACGAATGAAAATTTCGGGTCCGGGTCCCTTTGTTTGGCGACACGTTTCGTGGGAACGCGTCTGCTGTAGGCTTGCCTGGGGTAGCAGACGTGTTTTGTTGGGCCGCTTCTCCTATACTGGCACATAGCAGACGCGTTTTGTTAGGAACAAGCAAATAGCAGACGCGTTTCAACGAAACGCGTCTGCTATCGTTCATCACAGACGCGTTTTAAAAATGCGTCGCCAAGACCCTATGTCTGGAATTAGCCTTTTTGGCATAGTGCATGTTACTTTAATTTGATGGCTGTGCACATGAACCAACGCTGCCATACAACTAACTTGGTGGTTAATGAGCTACAAATGTGACTAGCTAGGGCGCTATTTTGCGCAACTTGACGGCCTTCTCGAATAAATCTACCATGACATGAGGGTGATCTCTTTTAAGGCTTGCGTAGCCTTCTGTTCTCGCCACATCATCCATAATTCTGTTGTTGGACATCATAAACTCACTGCAAGCATCTTTGAGCCCACTGCAGTTATGCCGACTGGCTAGGACCAACACGGTAGTCACGTTCTCGACCGTTAGGCTCCTGGAAAGGTTCCTCTCGCACACAGCCTGTCCATGGCGTACCTGTCGGCAGCAACGAGCAAATCCCCCATCATTTGTGCATGGTTTTCCTCCTCCTTCTTGTCACCATCGTCCATGGCTGCAGGTGGAAGGGAGTCAGTATAGACGAAGTGGAGCAAGGCCTCGAATACTTCCGACCGAATTTCATGGACGGTGATGCGGCCTGCGGTCGCTTCCTTCATTGGCCCCCGGAGCTCCGCCTTGAACACCGGCGACCGAGCGGCAAGCAGCATCCTGTGCGCAGGGAAGGTCTTCCCCTGGACGTCGAAGGTCACGTCTGCACCCGTCCCCTCCTTCAACATGCTGCCCAGGTGATCGGCCATGTCTGACGGCGGCACATCGATCTCGGCGGCGGTACGTCGGGTCCCCCTGATCACGCGCAGCGTGCACTCGATCACAACACGGTCGTCACGGAGATAGGTGGACGCCTCGAGCCCGCTTTTCGTGATGAACTGGTAGGTGCAGGAGAGCTGCACGAACCTGTCGACGCAGCGCGTGTCGAACGCCGCCGTGCCGGCCTCCATCGCGGAATACCGTGCCGCCTCGGTTGTTGTTGTTGCCTGCATGTCCACGAGCTGCAAGTCGCACGACACTGTCACCGTGGCGTCTCTCGTCATGAGCTCCAGGGCGACGGAGATGCAGCCCTCGTTCCTAGCGCCGTTTGGGTAGAAGCGGATGGACCAAGCGCAACCGCCGATGTCAAAGGTCGCCGAGCGGATGAAGCTGCCGACGCCGAGGTCCCGGTGATGGCTGTAGTTGGTGACCTCGAACAGGTGCACGCCATGGGATGGCGCCACGGTGATTGTTGGTGTGGGATGGGAGGGGCGCGGGTAGTTCGTAAACAACGACATATTCTCCAGCTTGATGGGTAGCAGCAGCGGCGGCGGCTTAGGGGGCGAGCGATATTGGACATGGGGCTCGAGTTGCGTGCTTTATCTATGTAGTAAATTTTATGGGGAGTTTTGGCAGTACAAGGGGATTTTCCGTGGTAGAGTCCCCTTTTGGTACGCTACATTATCCGTCCAGAACCCAATCATCTTACGTTTGGGTCGATCTCAACAAATATCGCTTGCCGCATGTCTTTTACTCTTTAAACAAGTACTGCTCTGATCCTTCATAAGTAAATTTTATCGTTAACATTTCAAAAAAATAAAAAATCGCTGATGAAGCCCGTTGCCTCCATTTCATAAACCGAAACAGTAATAACAAATTCATACCCGTGTTGTGTAATTAGCATTGGTGTACTAGAATACGTTTCATAAAGTAAACACTGAAAGTTCTTGACAAAACCTCTCGAGCAATTACAATTGAAACTCGCTGCTGCCGTCGTCCGTCAGGCTGCCCCCCCCCCCCCCCCCCCCCCCCTCCACGTCTATCGGTACTGCAACGACGAAACACCAAGCCGCGGCAGTTGGGTGGATAAACGTGCACACACCGCTTCTGGAGCTCGGGTGACGACGCGCCGTCCCTGCTCATCAGGAAGGCGTCCAAGATGGCCTTGACGTTCCTGGCATGGCTGACGAGCTCGAGGTAGATTGATATGTACACTAGTACAATTGAAGCCTTGAGTGGCGTTTTTTGTCTACTGTGGGGTGCAAAGCGCCCGCCAGTGGGTTTGCGCCACTGGAAAAAAAAGAGGAGCAGTGGCGGACTAGTCCCAAAAGGAATAATAAAAGCGCCCCCCATGGCCGCCGCACCGCTCGCCTGCTGGGCCCACGCCTGCCGCACCGCCCGTCCTGCCATCGAAGATCCGGCCGCGCCGTGGAGCCCGCCCGCTTCCCCGCCACCGCGCCGTGGAGCCCGCCCGCTTCCCCTCCGCGTCGTCGCCGCCATGGAGCCCACTCTCTTCCCTGCCGTGTCTGTCGCCGTGGAGCTCCTTCTCCGCGGCAGGATCCGTCATCGTCAAGCTCGAGAAGGTTGCGTCCATTGTCGTCGTCGCTGGATCCACTGCGAGCTCGACGATGCCATTGCGGATGCACCAGATCGGGCCGCTTGATCTGCCGCGCGCTCGAGGAGGCCGCATCCGCCCATTCTCAACCACCCCTGGCAAGCAACCACGACAAACCACGTTGCTTCCCCGACGTGCCGCAAGCCTCCCGCGACAACCTCTGCTCCAGATCTAATGTGTCTGGCAACGGGTAGGAGGAGGCGCCAGGGAGGAGCCCGTCGACAAAGCCACGCACAAACTCAACGCACGCAGGCTCCGACGAGAGGTACTGCCATGGCCCCGGCGAAGATCCGGCGGGGATGGCAGTGAAGCGGGTCCCCGGCGCAGATTCCCGGTGGTTGGCGCGGGCAGGCCGCTTGAGCGTGAACTGGAGCCCAGTGCGGCAGCATAGGGCCAGTGAGCGGAGGGAGTGAGGAAAGAAGGGGATGAGGCGAGCCATGCTACAGTGGAGGGGATAAGGTTTGTGATGAGGCGAGAGAGAGAGAGAGAGAGAGGAGGGGATAACGTTGATGAGGCCGTCGTGGGTGGGGCAGCGGGAGATTTTTATTATTTTAGTTGACCGGAGCCGTTTTCAGTGACGCATGTCATGGACGCCCGTCATTGGAAATCTCTCTACTAGTGGCGGACAGAAGTGAGGTCAGCATGCCGCCACCGCTAACTGCTACAGTAACTCGAGTCGAGCCTGCAGTGACGCATCTCATTGTGCCCGCCACTACTGTTTTTTTAGCTCCATCACTAAAGGCTCATTTTGTACTAGTGGTATTCACCACGGAACACTTCGTTGTCCGCACGAGGGCAGCATTTGATCCTCGGCGAAGATGTTGACGTCTGCTTGAAATTTTTCTCAACATGAAAGAAGTCAATGCACGCGTTCTTCAGCTTGGGAGAGTTGTGCAATTCAGCAAAACGTTGCATTGCAGCAATAGTGTCAGTAGACAAATGCTTCCACAACTTGTGCGTGCACACAAGCTTCAACCTTTCCATGTGGTACATGTCTTCTGCCGCAAACAGGTTCTGCAACAACACGATTGTCGCAGATGATGAGCTTTGGAGCAGCTGGGACGAAGAGCCAACTTGGTCGCTGCTGCCGTCGAGCTGAGGAGCTGCACTTTGAAGACCGGCGAGCGGGCGACGAGGACCCACCGCCGATGGCAAAGGAGATATCCGAACTGTCAGCGCTATCGAACAGGCTGCCAAGATGGTCGCCAATGTCAGGAGGGTGGCACAGCAATTAATGTCCTGGTTT
Organism: Eragrostis curvula; assembly: GCA_007726485.1. NCBI lineage: Eukaryota > Viridiplantae > Streptophyta > Magnoliopsida > Poales > Poaceae > Eragrostis > Eragrostis curvula. The sequence goes on from RWGY01000005.1 coordinate 8,572,912, forward strand.
TTATCCATGATTCAAAACAGATTATTTAATTTTTTTTTTTTTTGCGGGCAAAAGGAAGATCAATTAATTAGGTAGAAGAGGCATTACAATCAGAAGTAACTAGGTGAATTCCACGCGCGGTGCTGCGGGATTTTGAGTAGAATTTTATATTAGCATTTGATGTATGCAACAAACAGTGAAGCAAACATTTAGAAATTGTAATCTTTGTTGAGTTGATGAATATATGCAAATAAACTTCATCGGCCCGTGGAGCTCCACCTTGAAGACCGGCGACCGAGCAGCAAGCAGCATCCTGTGCGCAGGGAAGGTCTTTCCCTGGATGTCAAAGGTCACGTCTGTGCCGTCGCCCTCCATGAGCAGCCTACCAAGGTGGTCGGCCATGTCGGACGGCGGCACATTGATCTCGGGCTCCGCTGGGGACGGTCGGGTCCCCCTGATCACGCGCAGGGTGCACTCCATCACGACGCTGTCGTCACGGAGATAGGTGGACGCCTCGAGCTCGCTTTTCGTGATGAACTGGTAGGTGCAGGAGAGCTGCACGAACCTGTCGACGCAGCGCGTGTCGAACGCCGCCGTGCCGGCCTCCATCGCGGAATACCGCGCCACCTCGGTTGTTGTTGTTGTTGCCTGCACCACGAGCCGCAAGTCGCACGACACTGTCACCGTGGCGTTTCTCGTCATGAGCTCCAGGGCGACCGTGATGCAGCCCTCGTTCCTAGCGCCGTTTGGGTAGAAGCGGATGGACCAGGCGCAACTGCCGATGTCAAAGGTCGCCGAGCGGATGAAGCTGCCGACACCGAGGTCACGGTGATGGCTGTAGTTGGGGACCTCGAAGAGGTGCACGCCATGGGATGGCGCCACGGTGATTGTTGGTGTGGGAGGGGTGCACGCGTTCGCAAACAACATTTTCTCCAGCTTGATGGGTAGCAGCAGCGGCGGCGGCTTAGGGGGCGAGCGATATTGGACATGGGGCCGGATCAAGTTGCGTGCTATATATCTATGTAAATTTTATGGGGAGTTTTGCAGCCCAAGGGATTTTCCGTAGTAGATCGAGTCCCCTTTTAATACGCTACATTATCCGTCCAGGACCCAATCATCTTACGTTTCGGTCGATCTCAACAAATATCACCTGTTGTCGCTCAAAAAAAAAACAAATATCACCTGTTGCATCTCTTTAAACAAGTATAGCTCTGGCTTTCAAAAAAAAAAAAAAACAAGTATAGCTCTGATCCATCTTAAGTAAATTTTATCGTTAACATTTCAAAAAATATATATCGCTGATGAAGACCATTGCTTCCATTTCATAAACTGAAACAGTAAAAACAATTTCACACCTGTCTTGTGGAACGAGCATGGGTGCACTAGAATACATTTCATAAAGCAAACACTGAAAGTTCTTTACAAAACCTCTCGAGTCATTATTACGATTGAAACACGCCGCTGCCGTCGTCTTTCAGACTGCGCCCCTCTACGTCTCTGGTGACGGTGCGCCGTCCCTGCCCATTTGGTTTAACATGACCTTGACGTTCCTGGCGTGGCTGACGAGCTCGAGGTAGATCCATATGTATTCGCCACAGAACACATCGTTGTCCCCACGAGGACAGCATTTGATCCTCCTACGTGACCTCCGGCGAAGATGGTGACGCCTTGTCGGATTAGACGGCGTCGCCGATGGCCAGTGAGGTCCTTCGTCTGCGGGTAGTCAAGCTTGAATCGAAGAACCCAGAGTCTTAGACATCTTGGCAACTTTAGGAATGTCAGGTTTGTTGGCAAGAGATATAAATAACTAGGGCAACAATGAAGAAGTTTTAAACTCAGACGTCTGCTTGAAGTTTTTTTCTACAAGGAAGAAGTCAATGCACGCGTTCTTCAGCTCGGGAGAGTTGTGCAATTCAGCAAAACGTAGCATCGCAGCAGCAGTGTCAGTCACCAAATGCTTCCACAACTTGTGCGTGCACACGAGCTTCAACCTTTCCATGTGGTACATGTCTGCCTGCAAGCAGATTCTACAACAACACAATTGTTGCAGATGATGAGCTTTCGAGCTCATGGTCTACGGGCAACGCATTGGTGTAGATCTAGTTTGAAAAGTTGTGGGCTCGATGATGTCGTGCAATTAATGTGATGCATGACATGCTCGCATCTGCCATGGAGCTGAGGAGCTGCGCTTTGAAGATCGACGAGCAGGTGGCGAGGACATAGTGGTGAGTATGGAACCTCTCACTGCCAATGGCAAAGGAGATGTCCGAACCATCTGCGCTATCGAGCAGGCTGCCAAGATGCTCGCCAATGTCGGAGGGTGGCACGACAATGTCCTGATTTTTGATCCAATATTCAAAACCGATTGTTTAATTTGTTTAGAGAGTCCTAATTACAATCCATGATTCGTAGCATCTTGCAATGTCATGAATCATAAAGTTTTTTTAAAATAATAATTTGGTTATATGAGTAACCTTAATAAGTCTATTAAAACAATATCAATTTTTTTTTTTGTTTTCAGACAGCCCCGTGGCAACGATCGGGCGCTTTACTAAGGCCATTCTCAATGGGCCTTTCATCCGCATTAAATAAGCTGCCACATCAATAAAATGGATGACATAGCACATCAATTAAGATGAAAGATGAGAAGTTCCTTTCATCCTAATGAAAGAAAGTTGGCACGGTTTTATATATATGAAAGCTTATTGAAAAACCCATTGAGAGCAAAAACTTTCATCCTAACATGTTTTGACCAATCTCAATGCAAGAATTTAATATTATTCTTTGCTTATGAAACCGTGAGATGAAATTATGCATTGAGAAAGATCATTTCATTTATCATGTGAAAACTCTAAATCTGACGTAGCACTCTTGAAAAGTGTGAAATAAAAGTATCCACTGAGATTGGCCTAAGACTAAATTATTTATCGAACAATTGAACAATATACGTAGAACATTTGTTTCACAAATAGAAAAAAAAGGAAGATGACTTCGAGTTGGAGTCCTGACAAATAATTATGCATTGTATCGAAAGAGGACTCTACAAGATCGAAGCCACTTACGATTCCATGAAAGGAACACCGAGACCGAATCTGTTGTACTACCAGACCACATGCATACATATACTGCAACTCCCCTTCCCCATGTAACATCTTCCCATAACTAGCTAGCCGCCGCAGCGTCGCTTCTGCTGCCATGGGTCTGAACAAGTCCTCGCTCCGCGCCCTATCGCCACAAATCACCGTGGACTCATCCCGTGGTGTGCACATGTTCGAGGTCGTCAACTACAGCCAGCACCGAAACCTCGGCGTCCACAGCTTCATCCGTTCATCGGCCTTCCATGTCGGCGGGTGTGCCTGGTCCATCCGCTTCTACCCAGACGGCGAGAACACCAAGGCTGAAAACGAGGGCTGCGTCACCGTCGGCGTGGAGCTGATGACACAGGACGCCGTGGTGACCGCATCGTATGACATGGCACTGATCGACAGTGCGCACGGTATTCTCCGTTGGAAGGCTGCAAAGTTGATTTCGATACGCATTCATCAGCCGAGAAGTTTGTGCAGTGCAGGATTTACAGTCAATTCATGAAGAAAAGCGATCTCGAGGCGTCCATATATCTCCGTGACGACCGTCTAGTGATCGAGTGCACCCTGCGCGTCATCAAGGTAACCCGGCTGGTGTCCGAGGGCATGCCGGTGGAGGCCGAAATCGTCATGCCGCCGTCCGACTTGCCGGAGCACTTGGGTAGCCTGCTGAAGGAGGGGATGGGGACAGACGTGACCTTTGACATCCAGGGAAAGAGCTTCCCTGCGCACAGGATGCTGCTTGCTGCGCGGTCACTGGTGTTTAAGGCGGAGCTCCTCGGGCCGATGAAGGAAGGGAGGGCAGACCGCATCGTCGTCCATGAAATTCAGCCGGAAGTATTCGAGGCCTTGCTCCACTTCGTCTACACTGACTCACTGCCATCCATGGATGATGATGAGGGTGACGGAATAAATTTGATCGTTGATTTGCTCGTCGCCGCCGACAGGTACGCCATGGACAGGCTGAAGCTCGTGTGCGAGCGGACCCTTTCAAGGAGCCTCACGGTTGACAATGTGAGTACTGTATTGGTCCTGGCCAATCGGCATAACTGCAGCGGCCTCAAAGAGGCTTGCGTTGAGTTTGTCAACTCCGACAGAATGGATGATGTGACGAGAACCCAGGGCTACGCAGGCCTTAAAACTGATCATCCTTATGTCCTGATAGAGTTATTCGAGAAGGCAGTTAAATTGGGCAAATTACTATCGTGATCACAGTAATAATTAATCTGGTTTTATGTTTTGTAGCCTAACATCCAGCAAGCAAGTTAGGTGTATGGCAGAGTTGGTTCTTGTGCACAGCCATCAAATTAATGTAATGTGCACCTGACCTATATATATGCATCTTTTTTTGAAGGAAAAAGTCTACTTTACTCCCCTCAAATATGCCCTTGGTCCGTATAACCCCCTCAAGTTTTCTTTGGTTCACTTAACCCCCTTGTTTTGCAAAACCGGATCAATTAACACCTTTTGAAACTAAGCAAACCGGGTTTGCTGACGTGGACAGAGGTGAGGGTGGTTTTGCTTGCTAAGCATGACTTGATGCCTGCTGACGTGGCTAAGTGATGCTTGGCCCACATAGCCCCTCCTGTACCCACGGAATCGCACACGTCGCGCTCCCTGTTTCCCTAGCGGAACGCGGCCCCTCGCCTATCTTTTCTTACGATCGTCCCTGGCGGCGCAGTTGAAGATTGCGAGCACGACCCGGCCGCCGGGTTACCTCCGAAGTGAGTGCGTTTCAAGTTGTCCATCGCGGGCTGGACTGTGATCGCGCGACCAAACTGAAGATCGCGAGCCACTCCGGCAAGGTTTGTTCGTCCCGCTGCCGCCAGTACGTATATCAGGTTGATCAATTGAGTTGTGAAAGGGGTCTTGGCCTAGCGGTTAAGGCATCCGAGTAACACCTTTGAGGTCCTGGGTTCGACTCCCGGTGGGAGCGAATTTTCTAGGATTTAACGGCATTTGTGCTTTCAGCGGTAGGCGACGTAGCCGTCGACAGCGAGGCGCCAGTGGTGACTTCGGGAATCTGAAGAATTTGCCGGCTCAGTCTTCGAAGATGCTCATAGGGGTAGGGTTTGCGTATGTACGTTCATAGGGGTGAGTGTGCGTGCGTTGTGAGTGTCTGAGTTGTACTGTGTAATTTCTCAAAAAAAAAAGGTTGATCAATTGAGTTGGTTGGGAGGCTTCACGGTTGAAAACCATATTGTTTCGCTCACACCGACCACTAGTTTACAGTTGTACTAGTTTTTCAATAAAATGCTTTGCAACTATCCACGGCAGTAAAAAAAACAAGCCAAACGCACATGCTGCTTGTATATGAAATTGGTCGGGCCTTGCATTGTCTGTAATTGTCAAGTCTACAATTAGTCAACAAAAATGATCTACAATTAGTGCAAAGATTTCAGGCTTATGGAATATTTTCTGGAAGATTGGAACTGACCCTGTCAAGCCTGTAATGCTGGCTGGTACGGAGGAATGGTAGTAGCATCCTTGGCTCGTAGTCTGCATAGAGTTCCATTCATAACATCAGGCAGTTTGATGTCCGAGCTATTGTCAGAACACAAGCTGGTGTTACCTGACGGTAAAGGGGCTCCCCTCAGCGGCAAGGCGCACTGCTTCCATGGCGTCCTCGGGCGGCACCTGTGCACACGCGTTGCAGCCTTGGGACAGCGCGAGCGGGTACCTGGGCGCGCGACGCAGACCGACGAGGACATCGTCATCGGAGCGGCGCAAGGGGCGCGCGTCGCCAGGGAATAGAGGAGGCGGACGGGTGCAAGCCGGGACAGGAGGGGAGGGGGTTAAGTGGTCAGGGATCGCGCGAGCGAGTACCTGAATGCGCGGCGCATGCCGACGAGGACTCACCATCGGAGCCAGGGAAGGGGCAGCGCCGCCATGCCATGCAAACAGGGGTGCGAACCGGGTCAATTTGCTTTTCATCGAAAAAGAAGAAAGCCAGGGAGGGAGGGGGTTATGTGCGCCAAACAGAACTTATCCAGTCAGCATGCCTACGTGTCATGGTTAGGGAGCAAAACCACCATCACCTCTGTCCACATCAGCAAATCCGGTTTTGGTTTGTGCTAAAAGGTGTTAATTGATCCGGTTTTGGAAAACAAGGGGGTTAAGTGAACCAAAGGAAACTTTAGGGGGTCATCCGGACCAAGGGCATGTTTGAGGGGAGTAAAGTGGACTTTTTCCTTTTTTGAATGATGCCTTTGTGGATTATATGTCAACAGTGTTGTGGGTTTTTTGCTACGAATACCACGCCACTGAAGGCTTATTGTAGAAGTGACTTTCGCCTTTATTGTGGCAAATACATCTTTGTTAATTTTTCAAGTTTAGTTTTGCCGTGTTTTATTTATACATGAATTATGGTGATTGTATAATAGCGTACGTCACAAAAACTAGATAAAATAGATAGAGTTTGATTAAAAAAACTATATATGTGGAATGATTATTTATATGTATCTAGAGAAATAAGAGTTATTCATGGAACAAATCATTTCTAAACAAGTAACAAATCATTTGCATGCTTGGAACAAATTATTAGGAACTAGAAACAAATCACAGGCATGCACGCTTGGAACAAATTATTTAGAAAAGAGAACAAATCATCTGCATGCTTGGAACAATTTTTTTAAGGACAGGGAACAAGTCAATTACTTGTTTGGAAGAAATTATTTATAAAAATAGAACAAGTTACTTAGGACTAGGGAAAACATAATTATTCAAAAAAAATAATTATATGCATGTTTGTAGGGGTGAAAGTGGTGTGGATAATTTCCGACTTCGATCCGACCCGAATCCGATTTTTGAGGATTTGGAGAAGTGTTTTAGATATCCTAGAGGATATGGATAATCTGAATCCGATTGAATGAGGATTTAGGATAGGATATGGAGTTAGCAAAATCCGATGGATATGGATTATCCGATAAATTAAGATGGATAATTCGATGTCTAAAATAGGATTATCCAATTTTTCCAACAAGATTCACTCTAAATATTAAATATTTGACATATTAACATAAAGTATTTTTGTTTGTCGTCGACTAAAACGTATATTTTTGTAATAAAATGATGTAGAACTACTGCTAGTTACTCATATTTTCTAGATAGTATCTTGTATGGTGTTTTTTAGTGTATATATAAGACTATATTTTTATACATATTATCCGTCTATTTATGTCCGCTTCCGATCCGCATCCATTCCGACTCCGCACCATTTCCGACATCCGAAAAAATCCGTATCCATATCCACATCCGTGTACTATCCGCTCCGCTCCGAATCCGATTAAAAAACGTGGATTAGGATATGGGGAAGGCAATATCCGCTCCGCTCCGATCCGCTTTCATCCCTACATGTTTGAAACATTTGTTTAGAAATATATAGAAAGTCATATGCATGCCTGGAACAAATTATTTAGGAATAGGAAAACAAATCATCGGCATGCTTGGAATAAATTATATAGAGTCTGACAAATAAGATAAATTAGTGGAACGAATTATTTATTTGATATAAAAAAATTACTTATACGCCTAGTACAAATCGGTGTATGTGGAACCATATTCAGAAATCTATATATCTTATATAGATGCAACCCACTAGGAGTCATTCACTCCTATAAAGCTGAACTCTCATGAAGCCACGTCACCCAAATTACTGCATCCGTTGGATCAACGTCAACATCACATCCCGTCCGTCCTTTCCAGCCTGTGACATTCCTCTTCCTCTTCACCTCCCTCCGGCAATCTTCCTCCTCTCCCCACGCCCTTCTTTCCTTAATGCCTCAATAATGGCTTTAGGCTGCCCGCGCTGCACAATTAGTAGCTTCTAATAGCATTAATCCTGCATCAATTACGTAGGTTACCAATCCAACCATCACACCGCATCCCGCCCCTGCTGTCGACACTCAACATGCTCTTTCTTGCCTCCCAGTACCAATCGTTTCATTTGTTGTTGCCCTGCGCTATAGCTCGCCATTGCTATTGGATTCGCCCTCAAATCAGACAGGTTCTACAATTTATACCTTACTCATTCTATTTTGCATTTACCATATTTCAGATTTTGGCTGCTGTTGTCTCAGATTTTTACCATTTTTTTCTGCGCTCCAACTGTTCCATGCAATGTCCCTTATACAACCCTCCATATCCACTGCAGCATGTTTGTTTGATTTACCCTCCAGATATAGCTACAACCTTGACCTTCAGTCGTTCAGGTAAACGAAATCCTTGCCGGCCTTTTATTTTTAGCATTCATTTCCTATACGTTGTTCATTAGTTACTTTAGAATTCTTCAGCTGCTCTCATCGCCCTTTGATTTCAAGCATCCCAGTTGTTCATGTATTTTTGTCACCAGCTTCATTTTTTCCGACAACCATAAAGTCATGAGCTCAGTACTCTTTCTCTCTGCATCTACTGTTCGTTGCACTGCCCAAATAATGAGCTATATTTGTTCAATACAGGTAGGTCCTTGGTAATCTGAAGCTGATGCTTACTCCACCCCCCCCCCCCCCCCCCCCCCCCCCACAATTATCCTCCACATATATGTATAATTCTTACTCTCTTCAGGATTTGATCAAACTCTTAATTTTTTTGAGGGAATAGATTATTTTCATGTTCAATGTTTATACTTCAGTGCCCATCGATGATGTTTTCAGAATAATTTTATAACGGCTGTTTCATGTATTTTTTGCAGGTCTGGGATGCCCTTGCTCCTGACCTCACATACTATGATCCAATCTACCGAAGTCTTGCTTCCATAGCTCTATTTTTCTTGACTATCAAAGTGAAAGGAAATCCAAATTAACCAAATAAAAACATGCTGCAACATAAGTAATGCCGCCTGTCCTAATTGCTTTCCCCTCACATTCTCATATCACAAGCACAACGATAGATGATATATTCACTCTTTTTATCCACATTTTTTTCATTTATTCCACACATCTCTTCTCTATGATATAGTACCTGCATGTATCATTTCAGGAAATCATTATTCATGTCACATGAAAGCATTCTCCTATTAAGGTATAAACAATTTGATCGGCGCTCAGTCATGTCAACAATTAGACATTACATTCATCGTAATTCCATTCCACTACTTTTTATTAGCACCATCCTGGCCCACTTTGCTCCCATTAACACCAACAGCGTTTTTTCCACTCCTATCAATTTTCCTGCATTTTATCCACCAATAATGGTTGTCAGTTGTCACTTAGTTTTTCTATTCTCTACCCCACATTCAATACATTATGTAAAATACAATTCCCTAATTTCAGAGAATAAACGGTTCAGAGTCATGGAGTTTAATATTCTTATAATATATTAAGAAACTGACATGAGGCAAATCCAGCTTCATTGCATTTAATATTCACATAATACAACCAGCAACAACTGGCATTTTCCACCAAAGAAGTTGAGTTCTATCTATCTCTCATATATGGATGCAAAGTGGGCGTCATGTCCCTCCATTTCTTAGATCAGATCATTGAGGTGTGTTCAAAGTTTTCTATTATACACCTTATTGGCATATCAGGGAGAATTTGTTTGATGCACTCATTGGCACTGTAGTGGATTTTGTAAATTTATGCCCTGATCATCCAACATATGTTGTAAGAATCAGATAGGAAGATGTTTATGGAAAAGTTATCACTTTCATAAAGGATATTTTTAGGTGCACTGTCATTACAAAGATTGATATTCAATTTCAGACAATAAAATAGAAAAGCTAAAAAAAATGGTCATTTTTTTGTTTGTCTATGACACGCTGTTATATATGTCACCCCTGCACTCATTTTCTGCGTCAAATTTGTAGTCACACCCGACTATTCATCTGAAAATTGTCCTTAACTCCCGCAGCAACGCGCAGAAAATTCACCTAGTAAAAAACAAATAGTTCTAGGCCGGAACAAATGTTGGTCGATAGTGTACTATTGTGACAAGATGTGTAAGAAAGATGGTTTTCTATATTCAAGAATGTGAATACAAATGGGAGAAATGCAATAATAGTTGTAGTGCAAAAAAAAAATCTTTGATGGGAATATTATGTGTGGGACGAATCCAGCCTTTATCTTTACTCCTTATTATTTATCTTTCACTCCCGTTCATCGCGGCTCTCTCTCGCAGTAAAAATCAGCGCCGACAAGTGGGCCCGCTGTTTCTTTCCGCCAAACGCGTTGCTCTGGTGCTTGCGGCGTTCACGAACTGCACGCCGCCGCCAATCCCGCTCTCGAACTCTCTCCCTCGCTCCTCCATAACGCCGCCGCTGCCCTTCGCAACCCACCCGGCTGTCGACCGCGCGCCCCTTCTCTTGCCTGCCTGCCCTCTACGTTGTCGCGCTCGCACCCTGTTCATTTTTTTTTAAATCTGGCTTCAACCTCTCCCGATCACGATTCCAATCAAACCTCCCAGCCCTAAATCGACACCTTCGCCTCCGCCTCGAGCCGTAGGAGCAGCGGATGGGGAGGAGGAAGAGCGAAGCGACACCGGCGTCGAAGACGTGCTCCTCCGTGTCGTCTCAAACACCGCCGCGGCAGCCAGCAGCCGAGGAGATCGGCTCCGAAGGTGTGCATCGTCACAGGCGGCGCGCAGGGCATCGGGGAGGCGATCGTGCGGATGTTCGTCAAGCACGGCGCGTGGGCGAGGCCCTTGCCGCCGCGCTGGCATGCAGCTTACAGCACTGCGATGTGTCGTGGAGGCCGACGTGGAGCGCGCCGTGGCGCGTCACGGGCGACTGGACGTGTTCTACAACAACGCCGCCGCCAGCGTGCACTGGCGGCAGACGCGCGCGGCGAAGCACACTGCATCCATGGACGTGGCCAAGTTCGTGCGCGTTCTGCTTGTCAATGCGCTGGGCGCCGCCCTCGGCATGAAGCACGCGGTGCGCACCATGGTGGCGCACGGTGGCGGCGGCAGCATCGTGTTGGTGGCCAGCGTCGCCGGCGCGATGGGCGGCATGGGGTCGCACAGTACACGGCGTCCAAGCACGCGCTGGTGGGGCCCGCCAAGAACGTGGTCTGCAAGCTCAGCGTGAACTACAGCTCCCCCTTCGGCATGGCCACGCCGATGCTGGTGAACGCGTGGCGCAACCAGCAGCAGGATGAGGAGGAGGCCTTTGCGAGCCAGGAAGAGAACTCGGAGGAGGTGGTGCGTGGCCTGGCGACCCTCAAGGGCGTGACGCTGAGGGCGAGGGACATTGCTGAGGCGGCGCTGTTCTTGGCCAGCAGCCACAACCTCGTCGTCGACGGCAGGGCCACCACCTCCAGGAACGTCATTGGCTTGTGATCCCTTCCCTCCGTCCCGTACGCATTACTCTACTGTACTCCTATGCGATGCGAGCGTCACATGAAGCTATGTGTGCCTTGCTCATGATTCCATTTTGATTGGCTCTGGGTCCCTATGAGATGGAAATTATTTGATAAGGATTGATGAGTGGATTTTACTCTGAACTTGTTAACCCTGAGCTCCGAAGTCTGAAAACATCGCCGCAACTCTGAACTTGTCCGTGGCTTTGCATAGTTGTGACCATTGAATTATTATTTCTGATACATGGATAAGTATGACGAGAGACTACACAAGATTCACCAACCAGCTGACATCTGCTCTATTTATCATTACCCAATGTAATTTTCTGATGACAAAAATATTAGCCACAGCACCAGTCCAACCATGATGTGACCTGCTGTTCCATTTTCACGGCTTATGCGAGGCTCTTTCCACCGTACCGTTCTGAGTCTTTCCTTTCCTAATGCATTCGCCACGCACGCCACACGCCTGAGCTTTCTCGCCTTCGTCAAAGCACTCAGCACAGATTCCCTCGTATGTATGTACTCATTTGAGAAATGTAGTGATCCGTAATTTGAATCTCCACAGCAATTCTAGTTGATGGAGATCGAGAAGAATGCCATGGTGCACTTCCATCAGCACCTGGACAGCTTTTAGGTTCGGTACTTATTGTCTAGCATATCCTGGTGCCTCCTATTCCAAATATGTACTATGGTAAATCCAGTGACAGTTGTTGCACCATTCCATTCAACACAGCGCGCTGCATCGTTTTTATAATTTATATTGCGTAGTCATCCATAAACTTTGTTTTACGTATAGACGAGCTTTGAAAGGTATATGAATACGTATGAGTAAACATTAATTGATTCACCAACTACTGAAAAATAATTTATTTTTTTCGGTTGAAACATTTGAAACCGAATAGAGGATTCTTAGTGAATATATATCAGCTCTATTTGTCATAAGATAAAGCACATTCATTGCAAAAGAAATAACATAAAGTATACTAGTACCAATGCACGTGCGCCAAACACGTGTTTTAAAGGCTTAAAACCATATTAAAGGTGTAGCTGATAACATATTCTATGTTGACAACAAAAACCATATTAAGCTAATAAAATTTATATGACAGTGAGAGGTTTGTTAAAACAATAAGACAGAAGACAAACGTTATTCATTCACTAATTGGCTAATTATATGTTGACAAAATGCAAGAAAAACAATAAGACACAAAACAAAAAGGCCTAAATAGAATTTGAAAGACTGATAGTTGATTGATCACAATAAATGTCCATGGATTAAAAACTGCAGGTGAGCGATTTGAATCAGTGTAAATTAATGGTACAGCTTACTGCATGCTACTGCTACCACTTTCCATCTATAGTTTCATCATTACACAATTATGATGAACGTCCTAGACCTAAAAAATTGTCCCTCTGCTTGCCTGAAGTGCAGTAAAAAAACATCTACCCATCTGCCTCTTTCTCCATTCTGCGCAACTCCAAATCAATGCCATGTCAGCACACAGGAAAATTCCCACGAATGCAAGCATGCACCGATGAATTAAAAAACTTGAGCTAATTTGGCATCTGGAGATTTACCAAAAAAGGAAAATTTATTAAGGAATCATAGCTAGTGCAGGGAGCCAAAGCAACAGGTAAAAATCTATTGACTTTCAGGTGGCAACTTGGCAACAAGGAACACAGTAGGCATCCGGAATATAAACTGACAATATTGATATCCTCATGAGCATTAAATTTTGAGAAGAAAAATGAAGATTGTACCTTCTCACATGGCTTGAATCGCGTGAAGCCTCTGTATTGATAGACAATGCACATGCCAGTTCCAGCTACCACATCTTGAAGCACATTATAATTTCTGAATCTCTGAAGTCCTATTATAATTGGGAACTTTCAAGAGATTGATCTAGCCATGCGACACCTGTTTTGAGCACCTTGGCTCAACAATTCAGTGTGAATTTAACAACAATGAGTATCCATCTGTCGCCGGATTAGTAGCTGTTTGCATGGGAGAGACAGTATCCATCTGGTTCCAAATTGTTCGGGCGTTGAAGAAAACAGTTCTGCTTTATCAGGAATAAAATCAATTACCTGTATGATCCGAGACACCACCGGTGACCTGCAGTCCCCACCTCCCTAGTTCTCAGATCAGATATGGGTGGAAGCCAAACAAAAGCATCGTGGGGAAAAACATTTTCCCTAATACATCAACTCTGCATCATGTTCCAAACGGTTTGATAATACTACACAGTAAAAAAAAGTAAAACCATTCACGTTTATAACTCCTATGTATATCTAGTATCCAGAGTTGCGTAAATCTGATGGTCGAGGAAGCAAAAGAGGGGGGTTAATCAAAAGGTGGATTAGAGGGGTGGATAGATTTGCTGTGGGTGATAGATGGTTCGCAGAAACTCTACTTTAGTAGTTTAGATATACTAATTGGTAAGGCCTTGAAAGTTTAATGAAATTTGCAAGAAGCAAAACTTTCTAACCAAACTAAAACTTAACTTTCCCGTGCCATTCTGCCCAAAGAGTACGATGCATCATGTTCTGGGCCCTGGTATTTCCTCTGATACTGCGGAGAACAAATCCTCTAGATAAATTTCTAGTTCAACCAAAAAGAGAAGCCCTGGTATACGAAATGGTGTGTAATGCCATAACGAATTTATTGAGCTTGCACGTCCCACATATTATCAAGAAAAAAAAAAAGAAAGATAGTTGAATATCATGTGCATTGCAATTGTATTAAAAAAATCTCAGGTGTTGTTTTTTAGTTCAAAACAATAGGTAACAATCTGTTACTAACTTACTACTAACAAACTGTACAGATACTCAGCTTGAACCTCTGAACAACGGATTCTCAAAACTAATCCATAGACTTGCACACTTCAGTATGTGGGATATGTGAATCACTCGGCATGGCTTGCAAATGTTATGTAATTATAGATGTGCGTATCACCCAAAGCTGGCTCTGTCCAAATGGATCTCTGCTCATGTTCAGTAAGAAAGTGTGAACCAAAACATGAAAATTAATGAGATTAAATCATTTCATCTGTTTCGTTTTCATTTATTGCAAGAGATGCTTGAACATATGGCCTAAAAGAAAGGATCCAAAATATAAGAGCTTAGTTGACGTATAGAAATATATGTTTCACGCATGATTGCCAAGTAACTTGATAAGATCTGCAGTAAGTTACGGAGCGGAGAGCTCTCATTAAACACCAATTCTTTTTTTGAAAAAGGATCAAACACCAATTCTAAGTGGAATAGAAGATCTCGAGTTGGAAAAAGAGCAATTAGTGACGGGATAAATTAATAGCTTTAGCACCTGACATTTGGTTGAGCAGCGTTGTAACCTGTAGGGCTCCAAGGTCGTGTTTCCTCATCCTGGCAGGGACCGGTGATGAGGTCGTTGAGGGAGCGGATCGGCTGAGCAAACAGCGAGGAACTCTCACATCGGCCATTGCTATCTGACACACACAAAGATCAGTGAAAGAGCAACGAACAAATCGAGAGTAGAACCAAACCATCCGTTGCACATCTCGCCGCCGCCGTTGCCGTCATTGCCCCACGAGGAAGATCTCCGTCGCTATCCGCTTCCAGCACTCCAGCTCGGGCGCCGCCGATCCTCCTGTCTGGCTCCTGCCCTGGTGAGGTTGACCGCGAGTGGCAGTGTTGCACCTGTCCTGCTGGCATCAGGGGCGGAGCTAGAGCTCCATGGAGGGGGGTGCAGATTGCCGGATGGACCTACCGAGTCTTGTATTTTTGGGCCTGTGGGTGCATAACTTTGCAATTTATGGGTGCGAATATGGTGAAAATTCAATGAACTACATTGAAAATTTCTTTTCTTGTGGGTGCACCGCACCCACTCTCTCACATGTGGCTCCGCCCCTGGCTGGCATTGCAACTCAAGAGGCTGAGGAAGAAAGGCGGGAAGCGTAAGGCAAGGGTGTTGGCGTATTTGAGGAAGATGCGTTCGATTAGTGGCTAAGCCTTCGAGTTGTAGTGTGGGCTGTAGTGTGTTGGGCCATGGGCCGGTGGGTCATGTAGTAGCGTGTTGCTACTGGCTGTATCCGGGGGTGTTATAAACCCGTGTAACTGAATGCTTTGGGTCATCGATGATAAATGACTAAGTCCTAAACCTCTCTCTCTGTTCCTTCTGAACCCCTCTACCCTTTCTTCCTCTCCAAGTCCGGCTGGCGATCGCCGCCATTTACCTCTCACCACTCTAGGGTTATAACATCTGGTATCAGAGCCTGTTTCGGATCCGTTGGACTGCGCTCGAATCTCTCGGTCAGAGTTGTAATTCCTTGAGTTGGTTGTTGGTCGCTTTCGGGTTGGATCGGCTGTAAATCCACTCCTGGTTGCTCGATTTGGAGGAGCTGCAACCACGGCACCAGCACGCACCAATTTGCAAACTCGTCGCGTCCTTGAAGCGATGGGTGAGATGGAAGGGCGTGTGAAGACTCAGTTCGATGACTTGAAGGAGATCCTGGAGAAGGCGGGAAATCTCAAGGAGTTGAAGGAAGCGTTGGATGGGCTGGGGGATCTGACGAAGAAGCTCACGGAGTTTGGATCTCAGCTTGGGAAGCAAGGGGATTGGATCGATCAACTGTAGGTGAAGTTGGATTTGTCCATGAAGTCTCTGGGTGATGTTCAGAGCAAGCAAACGCAGGTGGCACGGGTCCTCAAGGGTTCTGCACCACCACCTCTGCAGATTCCACTGGTGGGAGATGGAATTTTGTCTCTACCATCGCAGCCTCCTCTGCATCCACCACCACCAGCCCCTTCGCAGCGGCTTCTGACCAATTCAGTAACGAACACTTGTCCTTCACTGAAACCACCTGTTGTTACTATGTTGGATTCCACACCAAGGGAAGGTAGTAGCAGTAGTGGGTCAGATCCGAATGCTCAGCGTAACTCCTGGATGCCTAAAATGGATTTTCCGAAATTTGATGGCAGCAGGTCCTATGTGTGGTTGGATAAGTGTGAGGATTTCTTTAAGCTGTACCAGATTCCGGATGGGTTTAAGGTGACAGCTACGTCCATGCACATGATTGAGGATGCAACCATGTGGTTGCAATCTCAGAAGAGGACTAGGTTTTTCGCTCACTGGATGGAGTTTAAGGCAGCAATTCTGTCCGAATTTGAGGTTCATGGCCATCGCAACACGTTGACAGATCTGCTGAAACTTCGTCAGAAGGGTTCAGTAGAGGAGTACAGGAAATCATTTGAGCACCTGATGTATGAACTGATGTTGTACAGTGATCAGTACAGCAAGTTGTTCTTTGTCACTTAGTTTGTGATGGGGCTAAAATCTGAGGTAAAGGTTGGTGTGGAGACACATTTACCTGAATCTGTACAAGAGGCGATCACTTCAGCTCTTATTCAGGAAGCTGCTATTGAGAACAGCAAGAAGTATAGTCTCAAGAACTCTGGGGGCTACAAGCAGAAGGGTGAAAGTTCTCACAGTAACAAACCTGAATTGGCTACTGGTGAGCTGTGGAAGGCCAAACAACTCAAGGAGTACAGTAGGGCTAATGGTTTGTGTTACAAGTGCAGAGAGAAGTATGTGCATGGGCACAAGTGTAACATCGTGGAGCAACCTCAAGTTAGAGCTATGGATTTGGCACAAGAAATTCTGTCTGATGAAGTGCTGGACCTGATTGCTCAGGGTGAAGCTGATTCTGATGGTGAACTGATGTTTCTGTCAGAAAATGCTGCTGCTGGTACAGAACAACCTAAAACCATTCGCGTCAAGGCTGTATTAGGTGCTCAAGGCATGCTGATCTTGGTAGATTCAGGAAGCTCACACAGTTTTATCAATGAAGCTATGTTGGAGAAGTTAGCTATGCAGACTATGGGTATGCCTACTGCTAAAGTGAAAGTTGCTAATGGGGCTATTCTGAATTGTGATAGATATGTTCCTGATATGAAATGGTGGGTGCAGGGTCACACTTTCCAGCATCACGTGAAAGTGTTGGATCTGAATGGATATGATGCCATTCTAGGGATGGACTGGTTAGAGTTGTTTGGACCTATGACTTGTCATTGGAAGGAGAAGTGGCTTGAGTTTGATTATAAAGGCACTAAAATCAAGTTGCAGGGAGTCATTGAACAATCTGCACCTACTCTGGAGGAAATCTCTTCTGAGGCTCTACTCAAGAGTTTTAGAGGAAATGATGTGTGGGCAACTGCTTTGGTTTATTTTGTAGCAGATACTTTTGATTCAGAAGAAATTCCATCTTCACTGGCTGCAGTTATATCTCAATATGCAGAAGTGTTTGATACTCCTACCAGCCTGCCCCCACACAGGCAGTATGACCATGCTATTACATTGATTCCAGATTCTTCTCTAGTAAATTCAAGGCCCTATCGGTATTCACCATCCCAAAAGAACGAAATTGAAAGGCAGGTGCCTGATATGATCAAGGCTGGAACTGTAGTGCCAAGTATGAGTCCTTTTGCCTCTCCTGTTCTGTTAGTGAAGAAGAAGGATGGTAGCTGGCGCTTCTGTGTGGATTATAGAAGACTCAACTCCATCGTTGTGAAAAGTAAATGTCCAATGCCTGTGGTGGATGAATTACTGGATGAGTTGGCTAGTACAAAGTACTTCTCAAAACTTGATCTCACTGCTGCATATCATCAAATCAGGCTGTTGGAAGAAGATGAATATAAGACAGCTTTCAAAACTCATCATGGTTTGTTTCAATTCAGGGTGATGCCTTTTGGTCTCACTAATGCACCAGCTACTTTTCAGTGCCTAATGAACTCAATTTCTGCTCCATATATCAGAAAATTCATCTTGGTCTTTATGGACGATATTTTGGTGTATAGTAAAAGCTTAGAAGAACATGTTGCTCATATGGAGTTGGTTTTCTCTGTTCTCAAGCTTCACAAGTTGTTTGCTAAGAGAAGTAAGTGTTCTTTTGCTCAAACTAAGCTGGAGTATTTAGGGCATATTATTTCTGTGGATGGGGTGGCAACTGATCCATCAAAGATAGAAGTAATGTTGAAATGGCCAGTCCCTTCTAATGCAACTGAATTGAGAGGATTCCTTGGGTTGACTTGTTATTACCGTAAATTTGTGCATCATTATGGTATTATTGCCAAACCTTTCACTTCACTCCTGCAGAAGAAAGGTTTTCAGTGGAATGATCAGGCTCAGGCAGCTTTTGAACAACTCAAACTGGCCATGAGTACTACACCAGTATTGGCTCTTCCTGATTTCACACAATAGTTTGTGGTGGAAACTGATGCTTGTGACACTGGAATTGGAGCTATTCTGAGTCAAAATGGGCGTCCAATTGCTTTCTATAGCAAGGCTTTGGGAGTGGCAAATCAAAAGTTGTCCATTTATGAGAAGGAATTTCTTGCAGTGATGATGGCTATTGATAGATGGAGGCCTTATCTGCAGAGAGGACAGTTTTTGTTTAAAACTGATCACTAGAGTTTGTGTAACTTGGAGGATCAAACTCTTACTTCTAAATTGCAAAGAAAAGGAATGTCTAAGTTGCTGGGACTGCAGTTTAAGTTCCAATACAAGAAAGGAATGGAGAACAAAGGAGCTGATGCCTTATCTCCTATATCTCATACTGCTAGTGTCAATGCAGTCTCTACTGTCACACCTGTCTGGATTCAGGAAGTTTTGAATTCTTACACAGTTGATCCAGCTCAAGCATTGTTAGCTCAGCTGGCTGTTGCACCTAATACAGCGCAACAGTTAGTACTCAAAGATAGACTTATCAGAAAAGCTGGTAGAATTTGGGTGGGAGCAAATTCTAGGTTGAAAACTAAGTTGATTATGGCTTTTCATGCTACATCAGTGGGGGGCATTCTGGGATTCAAGCTTCTCTTATCATAGGCTCAAGAAGTTGTTTGCCTGGACTGGAATGAAACAAGATGTGGAGAATGTGGTTAGGCAATGTTCTGTTTGTAAGCAGAGTAAGCATTAAAACTGTAAATCTCCTGGGTTGCTGTTACCACTACCTCTTCCAACTGCATCTTGACAGGAGTTAACTATGGATTTCATAGAAGGCCTTCCCAAGTCTGATGGATATGATGTGATTATGGTGGTGGTTGATAGGTACACCAAATATGCTCATTTCATTCCTTTGAAGCATTCTTTTTCAGCTCCTCCAGTTGCTAAAATCTTTCTGAACAATATTGTGAAGTTACATGGGATTCCTCACTCTATTGTGACTGATAGAGATCGTATCTTCACAAGTTCCTTTTGGACTGAGTTATTTAAGCTTCTGAAGGTGGGATTGCATACTAGCTCTTCTTATCACCCTCAAAGTGATGGGCAAACTGAGAGGGTTAATCAGTGTGTTGAGATGTACTTACGTTGTGCTGCTAGTTCTACACTCAAGAAATGGTTCAGCTGGTTAGCTATGGCAGAGTTTTGGTATAATACTACCTACCATACTTCACTGGACTGCTCACCTTTTAAGGCTTTGTATGGCACTGAACCGCATTATGGTTATATGCCTGATCTTTCACTTTCTGGCAACTTGGAAGTGACGGATATGTTCAAGGAGAGGTTACTGCAAGCTGAATTACTGAAGCAGCAACTGTCCAAGGCTCAGCAGCGCATGAAGTCTATTGCTGACAAGAATCACTCCTTTCGTGAGTTTCAGGAAGGTGGGATGGTGTGTCTGAAGTAACAGCCGTATGTGCAAAGTTCAGTGGTGTCTCGACCCTGTCCTAAATTGGCTTCCAAGTATTTTGGACCATACAAGATTCTCAAGAAAGTGAACAATGTTGCCTACAAGTTGGAGTTGCCTGAGGGTGCTATGGTTCATCCAGTGTTTCACGTGTCTCAGCTTAAACCTCATGTGCGTGACTATACTCCTGTGTATTCTAAAGCTCCTAAGCTGATTGACCTAAACATGGAAGGTGTTGTACCTGAGTTGATCCTTGACAAGAGGTTGGTGAAAAAAGGGAATTCTGCTTGTCTGCAGGTGCTGCTGAAATGGGCAACCCTACCAGAAGACGCTGCCACTTGGGAAGACTATGAAGTTGTCAAGCAAGCTTATCCGGACGCATCAGCTTGGGGACATGCTGTACTCAGGGTGGGGGGGGGGGGGGGCAAATGTTGCACCTGTCCTGCTGGCATTGCAACTCAAGAGGCTGAGGAAGAAAGGCGGGAAGCGTAAGGCAAGGGTGTTGGCGTATTTGAGGAAGACACGTTCGATTAGTGGCTAAGCCTTCGAGTTGTAGTGTGGGCTGTAGTGTGTTGGGCCATGGGCCGGTGGGTCGTGTAGTAGCGTGTTGCTACTGGCTGTGTCCGGGTGTGTTATAAACCAGTGTAACCGAATGCTTTGGGATCATCGATGAGAAATGACTAAGTCCTAAACCTCTCTCTCTGTTCCTTCTCAACCCCTCTACCCTTTCTTCCTCTCCATGTCCGGCCGGCGATCGCCGCCGTTTACCTCTCACTACTCTAGGGTTATAACAGGCGGCGCATCGATGAATCTCCAGCGATGGAAGAAGGGAAAGAAAAACCCAGACACGTGCAGATTTGGTAACAGCCATGAACGATGAAGGAAGGGAAATTTGAGACTCGATCTACTCGTCTAGGACTCGATCAACAAGACTCGATTAACCTTTTTGATCTTGAAACCGCTTGGCGATTGCACCTGCCATTGCGAGACCTGACGATGGTCGTGGAACAGATGAACTCGGTGATGGAATGGAATTAAAATAGCAATGGAAGGCAATCACGATAGAGGAAATCGGGGAGGTGGCAATTGCAGCTGGGTAGAAATCTCCGTGCGGTGAGAAAAGGTTTACGGATGTCAGGTTTTCGGGCCTGCTAATGACACCGAGCATGACATTATGTAATGGCCCCACCACTTACAATTTTTGAGGCAGGATCTAAGAGTGATTTAGATGGGTTGATTTTGATCAATGGCAGATAGAGCATGGCAGGTCAAAAGTGTATTTCTCGCAACTGGTTCTTTATTGGTTTAGATATCCTGACAGAATAAATATACGTAGCCAATTCCCTGATCCAATCACGATGGACCTGGCCCTTGTATGGCATCGCCCGTGTCGGCCACATCTAGTCTAGAAATTGTGAGGCGCATTTCCTGATATCCATGAGACCATGACCATTTAACACGGGTGCACAGGTGAACGTCTCCTACGATCAGCCTGGTCGACCCGGCCACGGATCTGTCTAAGTCTGCACGACCGGCACTAGTCACCTTGTGTGTGTTGGACTCTGTGAAAATGAGAGCCTACAACTACATGATGATGCACCTGAGTTAGCTTGAGGGACCTTCTGTTCATACACCTAATTCATCCTTCAGCAGACGCTGGTCACGTGGACCCTATCATCAGCTGA
Organism: Eragrostis curvula; assembly: GCA_007726485.1. Taxonomy (NCBI): domain Eukaryota; kingdom Viridiplantae; phylum Streptophyta; class Magnoliopsida; order Poales; family Poaceae; genus Eragrostis; species Eragrostis curvula. Next base: position 8,594,619 of record RWGY01000005.1, read on the forward strand.
CACGTGGTCCTCTTAAACCTCAGAATCGCGTCGTCAGCCACCGCCCCAGCCCCAACGTCGTCGTCGCCGCCTACCACCACCACCGGCGGCCGGCAGACAATGATCATGCGCAACCGCAAGGTGTGGTTGCTCGAATGCTCAGGCAACTAGCCATGCACAATGCTCAGGGCGCACGAGCAGGTCCATGAGGCCGCGCATGAGTGATTTAAGAGTCGTATGTGCGGTGCAAAACGCGAGGTCAGATGTGGCCAAGAACCGTCGGGCGATTGGTTGGGCAATGCGGCCACTAGTCAGAGAACAACGGTGCGACAGATGGAGCCAGCGGAGGAAGAACCAGCGATGAGCTTGAAGCATCATCCTTCCTGCTGGGTATGTTACTGGTGCCTCCTATTTACAATAGGTAGCACATGTTGTGATAGAACAAACCACATGTACAGATGTTGTGCCTTTCATTAATTAGTAGTGCAAAGTTGAGACATCCAACATCATTTTATATAACGTGTAGTCGTGCAACAATTTTTGGACAAGAGCCGCAAAGTTACATGGACAAGTCCAACAATAAAAACCAAGTGGATTCACCAACCATCTGACAAATACAGTAATATCATTAATTGAGGATATGCTGCCGGATGTCTTCATAACTTTCCTGTATGTCATCTGCACCGATTCGATGAAAGGCCTTAATGAACTTGAGGGGAATTATAACTGTGAAAATTGTGAAATGATCCATCATTTGCTTGTGTCAGCAGATAGATATGTCGTTGTGAGGCTGAAGCTGATATGCCAGAGTATCCTCAGCAAGAATCTTGATGTAAAAAGTGTGGCAACCACATTGGCTTTAGCAGATCAACATCATTGTGACAGGCTTAAAGCTTCGATTGACTCTGTCTTGTTTTCGTACAAATGGATGATCTAGAGGAAACGCAAGGATACCAGGATCTTGCAAAAACTCCCCCTTCTATAAATTAGCTGATTCAGTTGCGAGGAGTGGCAAGTTGAAGAAGTATTGATGAGTAGCAAATCGCAGGATGAATTCTGGAATGGTTAGTGTAGATAAAAATAATATTTTAATACACATTTTCATTTTTTCAATCCACGATTTACTGGTCACGGTTTGCTTGTTTATACAGTCACAGACAGAATAAGTTAAATGTTATTTCCCTTATGTATTCGACATTTGTGCAGTGCTGAATAAAAAAGACTGCGGGCATTCAGAGAACTGCACATCTTTTGCGAACACTGTTTTAGACAAGCAGCTGAATTCTCTGGTGACATCCTGCAGTTAACAACAGCATATCACGATTTTACATAATTTTTTGTTAGTATATTATAGTCAATTTTTGTCGAAAAAGGGCAAAGAAGATATGTCTGACAGCTATTGTGAGGATGCTACAATAACTATCTCGATTTCTAGAACAAATAAAAAGCACATGCTGAGCTCCAACAGACGCCCCTGCCCCAGCGTCGTAGCCGCCTGCCACCACCACTGGCGGTTGGCAGACCATGATCATGTGCAAGAGCAAGGTGTCGTTGCTTGGGTGAGTAGCCATGCACAATGCTCAGGGCACGAGAGCTTCAGAGCCCGAGGATCCACGGGGCAGCGCACGAGAACCACCGGGTGATTGCTTGGGAGCGAAGTGGCCACTCGCCGTAGTGCAGCTGTGCGACTGACGGAGCCAGCAGCCGGAAACAGCGATGAGCTTGAAGGATCAGCGTTCGTGCTGCGTATGTTTCTGGTGCCTCCTATTTCGAATAGGTAGAGCATATGTTGTGATAGAACAAACAACATGTACAGATGTGCGTTTCATTAGTAGTACAGTGGTGGAGTCTAGAGTTCAAGAGAGGGGGGGTGCAAGACACCATGATGGAGTGCTTGATCTTCAGTTTTTAGTCTTGTGGGTGCATGATTATGTGTCAAGTGGGTGCATAAGAGCCAAAAATAGGATGAACATCACTAGAATTTGTTCTGGTCGTGCTCTCTAACTAGCTACGCCCCTGATCGCCCATCTTGGCCAATGGTGTTTCCAGCATCCGCTACACCTCCCAGCCACACACCTCACCGCCAGGCGTTAGCCGACTAGGCCACCTGGCTGCCGGAGCTCCAGACGTCCTCCGCCAGAGGCAAGTCCCTGATTTACTCCTTCGCGCCTGGTGTGCATGATATACACGGTGTAGAAAAGGGCATATTAATCATAGATATACATGACGAAGAACATTTTGACTCTTATTTATGTTAATATCTCAATTTTACACCATTTTATTAGGAGTATAATCATTATAAACTTACTCAGATCACATGATATTTGAATTCGGGACGGATATCACTCGTCCCATATCCTATCCCGCTATTATTTTTCGGACTCAGATTCGGGCACGGATAGTGTCGGATAACCATTGATGCATGATGTATTTGCCCATCTTAATTTTATACGGATTCGGCGGTCGGTTAGATATTATCCGTCCTGTTTTCACCCCTAGTTCTAACACATTCGTCACACACGCCACACTCCTCGTCTTCATCAAGGAACTCAACAGAGGCCCCCTCGTATACTCCTCATCTGAGAACTGTAGCGATCCATAATTTGAATCTCCATGGCGATTCTAATGGATGCAACTTTTACGTTGCTACTTTTCTCACATAGTCGCATATATTCCTGGTGCCTCCTATTCCACTGGTGCCTCCTATTCCAAATACGTTCTATGATAAAAACCAGTGACAGTTGTTGCACCATTCCATTCGACACGGCCAATAACTAGTGGTGCACTGCAACAACGAGATATATATCTAGCAACATCCTACATTGTTTTTATAATGTGTAGTCATCCATAATTTTATTACTTATAGACGAGCTTGAAAGGTACATGGATACTTACCACGAGTAAACATTACTTGATTCACCAACCACGGACCCCACCATCAGCTGCCACGTCGTCTTCTTAAACCTTGGAATGGCGTCGCCAAACGCTGTTGTAACAACCCAAATTTCAAATCAAAATTTAAATGGAATAAAAGTCACTCCGATTTTGAATTTTTGTTTATTCCTTTCCTTCTCATCAATTTTTCAAAATAAACGTAACAAGAGTAATTCAAACCTAGATATAAAGTGAAATTTCAAAATAAAAATTATGCTCAAGTGCTTGTCCACATTTAAATAATTCACTAAAAATTTGAAGCTTTTAAAATTTACAACAAAATAAAATGGTTACATGTTAAATCTTATCAAATTTCACTTTGAATATAAAGATTCGGATTTTAAAACTTGCATCAAGCCCACCATATGCATTCCTGTGTTTTATTGTCTTTATTTTGAATATTTGCTTGGTTTTTGTTTTTGTGCGAATTTGAAATTCTTTCAAATTCGAAATCCCAGAAAAGAATAAACATAAACCTTTCCTAACCTCCCCTGGGCCGAACCCCCCCCCCCCCTTCGGCCCAGCCCACCAGCTTTTCTTCTTTTCTTTTTCCCGTCGCGGGCCTCCACTTCCTTCTCCCCGCTCTGGCCCATCGACAGCCCAGCAGCAACCCGGCCCATTCCTTCTCTCACTGACAGGCGGACCCCGCCTGTCAGCTTCTCCTCCTACCTCCGGCTCCTCTCTCTCTCTCTCTCTCTCTCTCTCATGAACTTCCCCGTCGGCAACGCGTCGCCGCCGCCACTCTTCTCTCTCCCTGTCCCTTTCCCCGGCACTGTAGCCATGCCGCCAGCTCAACCGTTCTCATCAGAAGCCACAGTGTTGCGGGCGCCGAATTCGTGGACGAGTCGCCGCCGCAATCGATGACCTCGCCGGGGATAAGACGAGTCCGCGCCGCAATCCTTGACCGGATAAGCTTCACGGCGAAGGCGTCATCCCCCTCCGCCTATAAATAGCTCCCAACTCCTCCTCCGACGCGACCTCTCTCTCCCTTTTCTCCAAGCCCTAGTCCCAACAATCCTCGCTGCCGCAAGCTCCCTCCGCCGCTTCCCGGCCTCGCGCGACCCTCCAGGTGAGTTCGCCGTCTCCTTCTCTCTCTCCTGATATAATCCGCGTTGAGTTTAGCCCCCCGAAGCGCTGTTCCGGCCAACTCCGGCGAGCCTAGCCATTGCGCCGCCGTCCTCGTCGCCGCCGGCCGCCGCGTCCGTCGCCCCAATCAACTCCCACCGTCCATCCTTGCACCAACGGCCCAGATTAGAAGCCGCGTACCCCTTCGATTTCATTAAATCTTGGCCGCCCACTCTAGATCCAACGCCCCACATTGATCCGGTCCATCATGGACCGTGGACCCGAACCGTAGACCCGGTTCACAATCTCGTGAACCCAGTCCATCACTTTTTCAATACAAAAATAAATCCAAAATCCTAGAAATTCCCAGGTCCTGTACATTTTGCAGATAGGCCCCTCTAGTTTATCTTAATTATGTTTAGACCCTGTCTTTTTACAAAAAAGGTCGTATACTTTTCTGTAATTACCATTTAGCCTCTATCTTTTTACAGTTAGCCCCCAGAACCTTTGTAATTACATGTAAGTCCTCTGTAATTACAAATAAGCCATTTGAATCTTTAAATCTCCGTAACTTTGCAACCATAGCTCCGTTTTGAGCGATTCTTGCGCTCACGCGTTCGTGGCAACGCGTAGAATCTTTTGTTACTGCTTTTAGAGCTTCACACTAGATCTATAAACCATCTATACCCAAAGTTCCTCTCTCGCTCGATAAATTCTATTTCGATAAATCATTCGACGTCTATCCCGCAAAGCGCCAATGTTCCTTCACCTTGTTAGTGTTGAACCTAGCCAATATCGCCGTGTCCTTCTATACCAAAGCATAGTAACCTCTTTTCATCGTGACCTAGATTCAACCATAACCTAGTTCAGCTATCGCTTAGTTGAAGTTAGTCCCGTGTTGCCATCGACCGCCACCAACCTATTTGATTTGTCGATCTTGTTTAAATGCGGTCTTTTCATTGGATCTTATTGAATTCTATTGTTGTTTATTGCTCTTTTAATTGCAATCGTGCATTCATACCATGCATGATCACATGCACGTGCTACTGTCATGTCAACAACTCATACACATTTATAACAAACGCCTGCCCTTTCATATAACTGTATATATATGCTCACATGCACAAACACATAGTGATTGCTTAGTACACATCATGATACCCTAAGAGCATATGCATAGCATGCCTTTTACTTATAATCTCGCTTATGCATTCATACATATAAATATATCCTGGTAACCTCCCTTAAATAAATGGCATGTAGCGAACCTAAACCAGAAAATAACTAATGCATGTAAGTTCTTTAAACACTTGTACTCCTAACCTTGCATGTAAATGCAAGCTTGCATATCCTCGCCATGCATAGTTCATATAATTAAACATTTACATGCTTGTTCTTTAATAGGAATAATATAGAAGCTTACATATTAGATATGCACACAATCACCATCAATAAAGCATGTGCATCTCATCACCCTCACCCTAAGGTTTCAGTAAATAACGTTTTATGCAAAACCTTGCACCCTCGCTTCTTTTAGAAGAAATTAAATAATTAATAATTTGTCTAGATGAATATGGCCTTTGCATGGCCGAGAATATAATTTGTAACGCCTAACCTTTCATAAATAAAATGTGCTGCATCATGCATGATTTATGTCCTTTGTTCTTCATTGGTGTTCTATCGGTTCTTATTGGAGTTAATCGAATCTTATTTGGCTCTTTTCGATCTTTATTCCTTTTGCGGTAGTTTGTTTATACGGTATGTTTCTATGCGTTAGCTTATGCAAGATCCGAGGAAGAGCCACACGAAATCGAGGAGCATTCAATCTTCAAGGACGAGCCGAAGAAACCAAGTCAAGGATGAGTCGGAAGATACAAACTTCGAGGAAAGACTTCAAGATATCGACAGAAGATCCTGAAGACTCAGAATTGAAAGAATAGGATAGCGTCTTTCAGGCAAGCTCTACTTCTCCTTGATCATGATTGAACCTACAGTTTTCGCAATGCACCCATATGGCCTATTCTCGTACTTACATTACTTGTTATTTTACTACTTGTGTAGCTATGGTCCTATTTGCTTATCGATATTGATGCCATTTACTTAGGCGTTAATATCTAAATCCTTGTTTACCCTTGTTTACCTGTCACCTTGATAACCCTAGGATAGTTTCATCATTTCTATGATGGCACGATCACCTTGCTACTAGACTGCTTAGGACCCCTCGCAATGTTTCTACATTGACACACCTTACTCATATATATGCTTTACAACTATGTTAAATGAGTTTGGTGGTGTGCGTGTGATATTTGGGGTTAGGAGTAGCACAACTGTGTTAGGCGATGATGATAATGATGATGATGGAGGCGGTGATGATGGGATGGTTGGTGTTGACGGTCCTTACGATCCTTTTTTACCGTCAACCTTATGCACCTTTGTAAACCAAACACCATCACCAAGTGTAGACATAGGGTTTATTTCTAACAAATTCCACTAGTCTTGGTGAATTATGAAGTGCAGGTGCAATCCATACAAAAACAGGGGAAAACATGCACTAAACGCGGACTTTACAATCGACGGATTTTCCCCGGACTAAAGAACTTAGTCCAAAAGCCCAAAACCACAGAATCAGGCTTCAAGATCAAACAATGCACGTGGTTTAGGCAAGTAAACAGGCCAAGGAAGCAGCCAGAGGAGGATCAGGCCCAGTGGGGCCCAGGCCAGGTCGGCCGACCCCCTCTGGCCAGGTCGGCCGACCTGCCAGGAAGGCCCCACTGGCCCATCTTTTTATGGCGGTTTTCCACCGACTTCTGGAGGTCGGTTCCCCCTGCATTAAATGTCACCGACCTCGGAAACCGCCTCAAAGTTGCCGACCTTCCAAGGCTATAAATAAAGGGGCACCCCTCCCTCTCAACACACACCACAAGACGCAAGACTCTCCAATAGAGCTCCACTCCAATTCTTAGGCTGAGAGCCTTTTGTACACTAGTAGAATAGGAGAGAGGGCAAGGGAGAGAAAGGAATACTCCTTCCACTTTGGTGGAGGTTTAGTTCTATTTCTTTACCTTGGCGTGTAAACACTCTTTGTGCTTTATACGTGGTGATTATTTATCTAGCGAGCATTATTACTTTTCTAGGCGTAATTCCTGTTATACTTGTCTACGGGATCATCGCTCCGCAAGGGGTGCTCTAGCCTTCTAAATTCAGCTTTGGGCCGAGGTTAGAGTAGTAATCAACGGCATACACGTGGTGTCTAGGCTAGAGGTTACCTTTGTTTGCTGTGTGCTCCACGGTTCGTAGAGGTAGGCGGCAGGAAGTGACAGCCCTGTCCGTCCAAAGGAACCCTCCACGTTCGGGTACATAGTAGAGCTACAGGTCGGAGTGGCTTGGCAGACCAGGCCTAAGCCGGCGCCCGAAGTAGACAAGTAGAGCTTGAGTTCGTCTATCCTCTAGGATAACTAGATTTAATCACCCTCTCGATCCTAGGCCGCTAGTTGTCTTGGTTGTCCTTGGGTAGAACTTGCCCTGCGGTAGAATAACTCCGTTCCTTGGGGAAAACAAATACGATACCTTGGAATACTCCCGGGTGAAGTGCTACAACGGTATTCCGTGCGCTTGCGGATTTATCTGTGACGTAAGAAATACCAACAGTTGGATTGCGGGCAAGGCCATTAGTAAGTGATTGATGATATAATGGATAAGTATAATAGTCCCTTAGTGAGGGAGCATGGTGCTTGCCCGGCCACATAAGGACCGGTTCATTCAACCTTTAACTAGATGATTCTCGTACTACCACGGATCCTGTTATGGGTAGGAGTTGACCCTAACTTTCTGGTACCTACCACCTTGATCCATCCAGGAGGCAGTAGTGCAAACGAGCGCCCAGGAGAAGACTCCGGAGTTTGTATTGCTTAGGAGATCTGGCTTGTGATCCCCACCTTGATGTGCAGACGGGTCTGCATGAGGACTACTTGTAGTCTCATGAATGAGCCCCTGGGTATGGCTTGTGGGTGGCATTGTGGGGATACTCGGGAAAGGTGGGTTTCGCTATGTTGCTCCTTCGCCAAGAGCAATGTAGTCGGTGGGTAAAGATGTACAACCTCTGCAGAGTGTAAAATTCATCCAGATGAACGACAGTCACGGCATATGACGCATCTATGTTGAGTTCGATATGATTAGCCAGTTTCATGATGATTTCCTTGATGTGTGCGTAAGCAGTAGCCTGCTCGTGTTTTGGAAGTGATGGCAGTTGTGCCGGGTCGGTATGACCATTGAGGTCAGAAGGCCCAACTAAAACTTGGGAACTGGCGGGAACGTTTCATTCTCCCCCAGAGCCAACCAACTAAAATATTGTCAAACTATGGTTTTCTTTCTCTAATCCTTGGTATATCTTCCTAAACCCTGCATAAAGGTTGCTTTTCGCAAATGAACCAATAATCCTTGCCTTGCTACAACCAAATATGCATGTGTATACCCTTGTGTAGTGTAGGGCTTGCTGAGTACCTTATGTATTCACGCGTTTGCGAATGTTGGTTTAGTAGGAGAAGACTTCGTAGAAGACGACGACGATTGGGTTTTCGGTTCTGCTTCTCAAGTTTGCTTGTGGCATTGGGCCAAGATCTTCCGCTGTCTAAGGGATCTATCCCAGGTATTCTACTTATTTAACTATTCGAAGTATGCTTTTGATTATCATATCTGTGTTCTTGTGCGTATCAGCTACTGATCCAGGGACTGATACAGGATGCACAATAGATTCCAGAAATGGGGTCTGACAGAGTGGTATCAGATCAATGCTTGACCGTAGAATCAAAACCTAGGATTTGTCACGTCCGAAAATAACTATTTTCGAAACTAGTTCCAAAATCTTCAGTAGTACCTTTTCCCCTTCTTTTAAAAATCTCATACTCTTCTCTCGATCAACCGCGGAAGGCACTTCTCAACTCACCATGTCTATATAGGAAATTTCAACCAAATGGACAACTCCGGCTACATGACCATAGAAGTGGAGGGCATATTATATGAGATCTACCGCGAACCGGATTTTGTTCCTAGGCAAAGGAGAAATGTCAATGGTGCTAAGGGCATTATGCGGAGATGCTTCAATTGTCACAGCCCCGGACATAAGATCGATACTTGCCCCTTCCTCAAATTAACCAATGAAGCAAGAGCTGCAAAGAACAACATGCCTTACACCGTCCGAAGAAATTCAATCTAAGGCGCATGAGAAGCCTCAAGTGCAAGGAGTTTGGAATAACATGAATGGCACCTACCTTATGTCACCTATCGCAAGTATACTTAAAAGGATGAGTAACCTGGAAGAGTCAATGAAGAGGATCCGTGATGAGGTCGCCAATCTTGCTAAGCTCCTGCAACCAAAAGACGCCAATGAGAGGAACAACATGAAGAGGAAATGTGTCATACAAGAATCTAGTCAAGTTACATCTGACAAGATTAAGAGGCTAAAGTATACGACAGACAAACCTACCCTTCACCATCTGATCAATGTACATGAAGGCCCAAGTGCTGCAAGTATATCCCCACAGGTTTACTCGAGGGAAACATCTGGAAACCCTATTCAAAGGACACGACTTTGTTTCCACTGCAGACAAGAAGGTCACATAAGAGCAGATTGCCCCGACATCAAATCGGCCCAAGGGAAATTACAAAAGGATTTGGTATCGAAGGTGACAACCTATAAGTTCCCGAATGGTAAAGCTATTCTGACGTGACTCAAGAGAACAAGCTTACCACCTAGGTCAAAAGTGCGAGTAAAAGCTATCTGGGAAGAGTGACTTTGGGCACTGCACCATATCTCACAAGAATGCCACCAACACCAGTGCGGATAGTAATCCTAGTAGTGATAAGTAGTGAGAAGTTGTAATCCTGTTTATGAGTAATAAAAGTATCAGTGTTGCCATAGAGTAATGCATCGAGTTACCTTCGAGCAAGGAAAGAATGTAAATTTGGAATTCTCAACCCTAGTGGAATGTGAGGATCATGGTTAATGTGTTTGGATAACCCTACACATCAAGTCAATGAAGCACCCCAATGTAGGAACATATGACCCCTTCGATTCTTTTTGGTCAACGAACTATTGGTCGAGTTCTGCGGATGATAAAAAATCGATAGTCACTCTATCCTTAAGTCATAAACCTCATTCGTAGAACGCATACACATGTGCCCTCAACAAAGAAATCATGTTGTTTGTGTGATTCGATGATTTTGTTGGTTTTGCTCCTTATTTTCTATGATTGTGTGCTTCTTATCAACTAAATAACATAATAACAATAACAAAAGTTTGATAACTAGAGTAGCAGCTTAACAACACCTTAAGGTCAATACCCTTCCCTACCTACTAAATCTCTGCTGGTGAAACCAGGATGCCGTCAAAGCGGTCCGCCCGAATTCAAACTCGCCAAAAGCACAATGCAAAAGCAGCTGAAGAACATGACCGTACAGGACGAACCGCAAGAGGTGGAACCAACAAAAAGAAGCCGCCAACCACACAACAACGGCTTAAAGCGAACAAAAGAAGACCCTCCACAACCCATAGTCAGGAAACTGAGGCAAGTCACAACAATGAAGAAGAAACCAACCAAGAGATCGAAGGTAACGACAACCAAGGCAGTAATGAGATTCCTGAAATGACACTGGTCAACTTTACTGAAGTAAGCCATGCAAACCCAACTGATGCAAGATCTTTTGCAAGACCAACAGAGTAATCATGAAATCAGTTCGAAGATGGCAGAATTTATGAAACTCAAGCCACCTATCTACGACGACATAGATGATGACCCATTGGCAGCTGATGATTGGATCAGGAACATCGATAAGAAACTCAATGTTGTCAACGCTAATGATCAAGAAAAGGTGATGTTAGCAACACATCAACTAATTGGAGCAGCCTCTGAATGGTGGGACAATTTCCATGTAGCAACAACAGAATCAAACACCATCAGCTGGAAAGAATTTCAACATGCATTCTGTGACTATCATATCCCTGAAGGAATTATGGAAATGAAAGCTGAAGAATTTCGTTCACTGAAGCAAGGAGTTATGACAGTACAAGAGTACATTCACAAGTTCATGAAGCTTTCTCGCTACGCTCCAGAAGAAATATCAACTGATAAGAAAAAGCAAGATCGCTTTCGGAAAGGACTTAACCATAGACTGAATGTTCACCTAGTCACTCATGTCTATCCAGACTTCAATACCCTGATGAACCGTACTATCTTACTTGAAGATGCTTGGTCAAAGTGGGAAAATGACAAAGACCAAGATATCATTGTGGATGAGGAACAGAATATCATCGTGGACGAAGAACAACATGTCACTGTGGATCAAGAGCAAAATATCAATGTGCGTAGGTTTAAACAGAAAGAAGAATCTCAGAAATTGAAAAGAAATCATCGTAGGAGGTGGAGACATCAGAAAGCAAGACAGGAAAAGCTCCTTGGATCCTCCTCTCATGGTAAAAACCCGACTACTCATCATCAGAATGACCGGAAACAACAACAAGAAAATATTGTGAAGGCCCCACGAGGACATCGGAAATGCTACCTATGCAAGCAGAAGGGACACTACATAGCAGATTGTCCTCAAGCCGACCACTGCAATGACGACATTCATGCCAATTCAACAGAAACTCCCCGTGTCAATGATATTTGAAGATGATCATGAGATACCACAAGCTTCTATCCGGAAGGAGCAAGCCATTGGACTAGTAGTAAAATTGTGCTCGTCGCTTCTGTACTTGGAAAACACTGAATGTCAGTGGTGGACCACCATGTAAATTGGTTTATGAAATAAAAGATGTTGAGATGATGTTTAATATCCATTCAACAATTGTGATATGCGTCAATATATGGTTTACAAAGGACACATTTAATGACCTTTCCGTTTGGGGTGAAATACAAATATGTTAACATATGTTTCCCCAAGATAATTCTTTTAAGTGGGGTAGTCCACCCACTATCATGGAATGTCTTACTTGATGGACTGGATATGCCCGCCAAGGTTTACGACTGAGAATACGACAAGGTTGGATGATTGAATGTCATGACATAACTGGCTTTGTTCATCGCTATGTTTTCTAGAGGAAATCATGATTTGTCAAGAATTAACACACTTCAAGCTACGCCAATGGAGATGATTTTACCTCCCAACCTGGATAAAAGTCTTAGTAAACCCACATTAAGGATACTTTGGAAATAGAGGCATTTGGAGAAAGCAATCCATGGAACACTAAGAAAAAGCCTAAATTCCTTGGATAAGATAAGCATAGCAACAATGGAACTTATCTGGGTACCTCAAGTAAAAAGCCTTTTAAGTGGGGTAGGACCCCATACAACTCTGAAGAAAAGAGACTACTACATCGATCTAAGTACCGAAGATCACAATGGTAGAGAGAATTTACCATCAAAGCTTACACCATCAAGGACTCTCTAGCAAATTTTTGGATGTTACCATCGTCAAGCAAGAAGGCACAAGAAAGTTCTACACAACCAAGAAAATCGCTCGAATCTCGAGGACGAGATTCCTTTTAAGTGGGGTAGATCTGTAACAACCCAAATTTCAAATCAAAATTTAAATGGAATAAAAGTCACTCCGATTTTGAATTTTTGTTTATTCCTTTCCTTCTCATCAATTTTTCAAAATAAACGTAACAAGAGTAATTCAAACCTAGATATAAAGTGAAATTTCAAAATAAAAATTATGCTCAAGTGCTTGTCCACATTTAAATAATTCACTAAAAATTTGAATCTTTTAAAATTTACAACAAAATAAAATGGTTACATGTTAAATCTTATCAAATTTCACTTTGAATATAAAGATTCGGATTTTAAAACTTGCATCAAGCCCACCATATGCATTCCTGTGTTTTATTGTCTTTATTTTGAATATTTGCTTGGTTTTTGTTTTTGTGCGAATTTGAAATTTTTTCAAATTCGAAATCCCAGAAAAGAATAAACATAAACCTTTCCTAACCTCCCCTGGGCCGAAACCCCCCCTTCCGGCCCAGCCCACCAGCTTTTCTTCTTTTCTTTTTCCCGTCGCGGGCCTCCACTTCCTTCTCCCCGCTCTGGCCCATCGACAGCCCAGCAGCAACCCGGCCCATTCCTTCTCTCACTGACAGGCGGACCCCGCCTGTCAGCTTCTCCTCCTACCTCCGGCTCCTCTCTCTCTCTCTCTCTCTCTCTCTCTCTCTCTCTCTCTCTCTCTCTCTCTCATGAACTTCCCCGTCGGCAACGCGTCGCCGCCGCCTCTCTTCTCTCTCCCTGTCCCTTTCCCCGGCACTGTAGCCATGCCGCCAGCTCAACCGTTCTCATCAGAAGCCACAGTGTTGCGGGCGCCGAATTCGTGGACGAGTCGCCGCCGCAATCGATGACCTCGCCGGGGATAAGAGGAGTCCGCGCCGTAATCCTTGACCGGATAAGCTTCACGGTGAAGGCGTCATCCCCCTCCGCCTATAAATAGCTCCCAACTCCTCCTCTGACGCGACCTCTCTCTCCCTTTTCTCCAAACCGTAGTCCCAACAATCCTCACTGCCGCAAGCTCCCTCCGCCGCTTCCCGGCCTCGCGCGACCCTCCAGGTGAGTGCGCCGTCTCCTTCTCCTCTCCTGATACAATCCGCGTTGAGTTTAGCCCACCGGAGCGCCGTTCCGGCCAACTCCGGCGAGCCGAGCCATGGCGCCCCTCCATCCTCGTCGCCGCCGGCCGCCGCGTCCCGTCGCCCCAATCAACTCCCACCGCCATCCTTGCACCAACGGCCCAGATTAGAAGCCGCGTACCCCTTCGATTTCATTAAATCTTGGCCGCCCACTCTAGATCCAACGCCCCAGATTGATCCGGTCCATCCTGGACCGTGGACCCGAGCACGTAGACCCGGTTCCACAATCTCGTGAACCCAATCCATCACTTTTTCAATACAAAAATAAATCCAAAATCCCAGAAATTCCCAGCTCCTGTATTTTTGCAGATAAGCCCCTCTAGTTTATTTTAATTATGTTTAGACCCTGTTTTACAAAAAAGGTCGTATACTTTTCTGTAATTACCATTTAGCCCCTATCTTTTTACACTTA